>JALPQI010001115.1:0-179471 GCA_025490895.1 Thaumatotibia leucotreta | reverse complement strand
AAATAAACGAATAAACAGTAGGTAATAATGTTTAACAATCAATTAACTCTAGCTGTACCAAGACTGTGCAAGTACAGGTAACATTAGGTTTTGCTCGATACGTGAAGCAGGCCCTCGCTCGAATAATATGTGTCAGTGCGAGCGTGATAAAAATGATTTACGTATCGAGTGAAACCTAACGTAAGTTTTACTTTGCAACTCATGGTACGGCTACTGAACCAGGCTTTATTTAACGTAAGTCGATTGTTATTACAACATCACTTATTATTATTACTCGTTGTTATTACACATAGTACAAAATTTTACGCAGCTCGAATATTAAGAAGGATTTGAAACACATCAAAATATATACCATTCCAAATATTATCATTTCCTTAGTATGCATTCCTAGGTAGAGATGTTGATTCATTTTGATCGACGGATAGAATCAACTGTGTGCATCAGAAGTAAAGCTATTTAATAAACTTTGATCATGATTAAACTAAAAAATACTGTGCTGTGTGTTTTATACTGCATCTGATCTGCACGTAGAATTATTGTCGTTAAATCACTTGCCAGTATTTTCGATGATATTCCTTTATTCCAAAAGAAGGTAGTCGCATTTTCACAGTTATATTGAATTATATTAGATTACTAGTCTGTTTAATACAATTTGTCATTGTAGCGGCTTTTCTACTCTCAAAATACTAATGGATTTGCTTATTCACAGTGTAATATTGTAGACCAATATTTGCTGTAACATTTACATAATAAGTTTCAGCTGGTAAAGTTTACAAACAAGGCTTCTATACAAAAGCTCTCCGAATAAATCAAATTTCGTTCTCATTTCGCAATTGTGGGGGTCACGTGGCCAGATGTAAATGTCCCCTGCAATTAGGTAGGTTGTAACAAAACTAAAGTAGAGTTGCGTGTACACCGTTTTGCTGGACACGCTCGCGTGCACGCCACGCAAGCGGTGTGACAACTAATATGACATTCAACTACGCTACAACGTAACGCCACACACACGCGGACGTGCACGTACTGCACATGCATCCCATGTGGCTTGGCCTTAAAGCTCGTTATTAGAGCCTTTGCTGCGTGCTTGCCATGAGCTGCCCCCATGAGTTTAACGCAGACATCCTTACTCAAATAGGCGAGTTTGAGCGGAATCGACAGAAATTTTTGCCGTGTGGTGACGACAGTAAGTATACATTTGAACATTTGTCACCACCCCAACTCTTCCCTCGGGTGTCGTACGAGTCGACTAAGAGATTGAAGTTTTTATTGATAGAAAATTGATGATGGTCAGCAGCTTCATCATAGTGTTCACATTACTGTGATCGCCGATCCGCTTGCCCAGCGTGGCGATTACGGGCATTTACCTCCTAATGCGCATAGTTAATAGGAGAGGCGTCCGTGGACTGAGATAGGCTGATGATGTAGACAAAAAGTATTTTTGCGTTAAACTAGCTAGCTTCAGCTCATAGTAAGCACCCTATACGAACTACAGTAGAACCCGCTTAATACGATCACGTTTAATACGATTTCCCGCATAATACGACCTTTTCTGCAGGTCCCTGCAAGTTTAAGTAGTTTTTTCTACATTTTTACACGGTTAATTATACGATTAAAATCCCGTTTAATACGCTATCGGTAACCCAAGTTACACTGAAGCAAAGTATTATTTACTGATAGTTGTAGGCGGAACGGTTATGATTTTACCATACCGATTGAATATTACACTGAAAATATCAATACTAGCCACTGCTCCTCCTTTGTTGTAGGTAGGTCCATAGGTATCTATGTTGTACAGATCAAGCGACCAGCAAAGTTCTTGATACCATCTCATGCATCCGCAGGTTCAACTGTAGTTGATTTTTTCATGCATTTGTTTATCTAGGCATCCAACTCAATTAAGTAATGCAACAAACAAAAAAATATGCGTATAAAAATAATATTTATAATAAATAATTTTACGGAAATTATATGGGATTTCTTCTTCCCGCGTGTTACGATTTCCCGCTTAAGACGCGTTTCTTGTCTGGTCCCTATAAAATCGTATTATCGGGGTTTCACTGTACAACGCAATCCATTCTGCAAGCCACAAGAACATTCACAAGGACGGCGCCAGGACGCAGCCCACGCTCGAACAAGCCATTTGTCAAACGTGGAGACTTAAAGGTTCTTCTTACGCATCATTCTCATTAACGTCACGACCTTGCGACACAAGGGAGTCTGAATACTCTGAATAAAGACCTAATAAGCGATGCGGGGTTTTACCAAGCGGCTACTAAATAGGAGTGGACTTTTTGAGCTAAATAAATAGGTATTCTATGCGATGCGCAGACTGTACCTACAGCTAATAAATCGGGAGATAATTTTATTTACAGGGTTTTTACACGACTGCCAAAAGGAGAGTATATGTGTTCAGCCCCTATGTATGTTTCATATTTTCTTTAAACGCGCAGATCTTCGCGACCGCTTAACCGTTTTTATTGGTGTAAGGTATCATTAGAATCCTCGTGACGTCGAGTAACATATGATATGTGACGTCACGTTAAAAACAATATGGCGGCCTAAAAATATACAATTAAAGCGCAAAGAATAATATGTCATCTAAATGATAATATATGATTTGGGTATCAAATTAAAGCATTTTGTATGGCAATTGCAAATATATATACAAGTTATATGTTTAAGTATATGTTTGAAGAGAAAACTCGAAATATTTGTTACTATTCAGTTCGCTTAAAACGGCAGGCGTGTTTTTTTTTATTTTTTAATTAATTTATGTTTAAATACTGTCGTAGGAATAAAAATGTTATCATATTTTCTTTATAAAATTGCGAAGAAACCCTGTGATACTGCTTCATGATAACGGGCTCTGGGATTAAAGGGATAAATGAACATAATAGGGCAACAACTATTTATGATCGGACCAACGTTAGACATAAGGTACAATTTATTTAATTTAGCGTGTTTAAATCAAATATGTATTTTTTTCTACCTATGTAAGTACATAAATCTATTTCAAAACACAAACAGGATACGTAAAATGCACGCGCATACCATTTCTAGTCTTATCAGCATCGCGAACGGTTACCTATATTATAAGGTTATAACATTTACTACATTTGTTCTGACTTTACAGTGCGCAGGACTATAGTGAAGAAATGTCAGTGACGTGTTTAAAGTGTAGATAGTGTGTGGGAGTTTGGCGATGACGTCGCTAAAGCATGGGGTAAACCTGAGTCGGCGGGCGTGCAGGGCGCTTGTTTTGGCCGTTGCGCTGCTAGCTACGGTCGACTGCAATCCTATTGAAGTGAGTATCGACACTGCTGTAGAATGTAGATCGCGTCACTATCGTTTAGATATTGTGTAGATGTCTCTGAAGCGTGGGGTAAACCGTGGGTAAACCTGAGTCGGCGGGTTTGCAAGGCGCTCGTCTTGGCCGTCGCGCTGCTAGCTACGGTCGACTGCAATCCTATTGAAGTGAGTATTGACACTAGTGTCGACAAGATAGCGTCACTATAGTGTAGATAGTGTGTAGATGTCTAGCGATGCCGCTGAAGCGTGGGGTAAACCTGAGTCAGCGGGTGTGCAGGGCGCTCGTCTTGGGCGTTGCGCTGCTAGCAGTGCTAGCTACGGCCGTCTGCAATCCTATTGAAGTGAGTACACTAGTGTAGACTAGATTGCGTTACTATAGTGTAGATAGTGTGTAGATGTCTAGCGATGCGGCTGAAGCGTGGGGTAAATCTGATTCGGCGGGTTTGCCCAAAAGTTAAATTCAGACTTTTTCAAAAAATACAATAGAAATTAAATTATTTACTAAATCTGTACAGTCACGTCTAATAATATGTATACTATTCGGAACGTGTGTCCAAGGCATAAGGATCAAAATACACTTGCGTATACAGTCATATTCTTATTGCCCACCGTACAATACCTTGTGTTTATCAAGCGTAATGGTTTACTGTAGTAAGTATACATGTAAGTAACGCTCCATTTTCTACGTAAAGCTGACTGAGCGGAAATATTTGTAGGTACCAACGTATCGCAGACCCGGACGAAGGTCCGGTCCGGCGGTCATCACGCGTCATTAGTGGGAGTTTCCTTCCTCTTGGACGACTATCAAAAAGAAAATAATACTTGCTGTTATGTTACGTTCCTGTTAACGCTTCCAACACACTTACGGCAGATAATCCCAAACGACAGATTTTTCCTTAGTAATATTGGGAAAATCGGAAAATTTACAGTGATCGTCAGTCACCATCTTACACATTTTAGCAGCAGACAAGAGTGAAAAAGCTAGTCTCTTGTGATTTTGCCCTCGTCAGGGCTACAATTCTCGAACGATAGGTACGGTCGAGGAATTTAATTTCCTACCCATTTCGTACCTTGTCATAGTAGCTATAATATGACAGTCCTAGCTTTCATATTGATTGTCACTGTGACAAGGTACGAAATGGGTAGGAAATTAAATTCCTCAACTGTACAAGACTAATATTATTAGTGTGTTGTCTTATCAACTCATAGAATATGATAGTTCGAAACGGGTCCCAGATTGTAATGCAGCAATATTATTACAAACAGGTAAAAGTTACTCTTGGTTATTTTACTTGAAATTTCTAGTTTGCCACTCAACCTCTATTCATAAAATTAATAGCATCATAACTTATCCTTTATCCCCAAGAAGATAAAGTATAAGTACCTCGAGCCATGCTCAAAAAGTGAAGCATTTTTGTATCTTTTATCTTCTAATTTAATGCTGTCTGATTTATTAATATAAATTTATTAATAGGTTAATAAAGCTGTTCCCGTAAAATATTTAACCCTTAATTCGATGTGGTGGTACTAGATTGAGAGGTCGATTTAAGTTTTAACAAAATACGTTTAAAAATAACCTAAAATATTGTTTCATTAAACTGAATTATTATTATTTTGCATTTTTTTCTACTCTTTCCTACCATCGTTGGAATTGTACATTTAAACAAAAGTAGTGGACGTTTTTTGCCTAAAAAAACCAGGATGTGAAACCAAATTTCAACTTATAATATTAGTTTTGTTTGCTGTGTTAATTTTCTTAATAGGCACGTTATGTCTTTCAACTTATTAAATGTTATTTTAAATAGAAACAGAAATAACTTTATTCATAACATACGCATACACAAAAATCACAAAATACAGAATAGAAAAATAATTATACAAATAAAAGCGTGTATGCTACGAAAATGGCCTCATCTCAGCATGTTGCTAGCGAGTGCCAGCGCTGGTCTTCCGATGAGGCCATCACGTGAACAGTGAACAGTCTCACGGCAGGCAACACAGCACAATACAAATAATAATATAATAATTACAATTAAAATCACAAATAAAAATAAAATATTTTCTGTCTGGCCTAGTGGTTGTCTGGTAGAGAATGCCTTGTGGCGTTCGACTCTTGTGCTTTACTTGCTTACTGTACAATAAATATCAAACCCCTTATTCTTGCGTCCTAAGTTAACAAGCCGCTAAGTATTATTTGGGTCAAAATTATTTTCGTTGTCTTGTTTCATACCACTCTGACATCCTTTTAGTTGCTGTCTAGACTCAGTAGGTACATAAAAAAAATCGGTGCACTTGTATTTCTTTTTCACGCTAGATTTTTATTCATACATTAGAAATTGAAAACAAAACATCATCTCATACAAAAATCACCACTGCGTCACGTTTTTAGGGACACAAAATAAGACAACGAAAAGAATTTTGACCCATTTGTCCCTTTCGGTATTTTAGACATATTCACAGAACTTCTGTGGACATATTGATGACACCGAAAGGGACAGCCAATACTTAGCCACTTGCCAAGTTAGGAGAAGTTTATGAATAAGGGGATTAATAAATAGATTCGTTTCTCGAAGGGCGACGACCTTTTCCATCATTTAGAATGGCATTTAGTACGGGTCCTTAAATGAAAATACGGTCCCATCGTGAAGAAAGCATGAAACTTGGCATGAAGGTAGCTGTCATATATGTGCTTCAATTAAGATATGGAAGCACGTTAACAAATAATGTTTTCTCCCCCCCCCCCCCCACCCCTTTTATCTCCCGAATTCCGCTTTTTCGTATTTTCTACGAAAACTATAAGACTGAGGAGTTTACTCTTCAGGGACTAAATCATCGTCACTAAATTACCTACAAAACGATACTACATTATACAGTGGTAAGATTAATATATTTCTGTCTACAGCCACCAGACATATTATGGAATTGTAAAAAAAAGGCAATTTTTTTTTCTTGCTCCATTTGTAAGAAAACGACAAAAGAGGTGATAAAATAGGCTAGAATGTTAGATACCTTATACATTGAGCTACAAAATGACACCTATTTTGTAGTCGTAGAAGCATTACTTCCAGAGTTACAGCTTACCGCGTCTGAATCAAGTACTCGTTTTTTTACCTTTTTACAATACCACCTTTCTGTTAATTTTGTTTTGCTGAGATTTAGAGGTAAGGGTTTCAATAATTAAAAATACAGTCACATATGTACACAGTGAAAATTATATATATTATTTATTTTAATGTATATCACAGGAATCTCCTCCACACTTACAGAGACCAGTACAGGGAAGGCCCGACTTCCTACAACTGCATCGTCCTTTAATGCAGCTGCGGCATGAACATTTCGTCAATTCCTTAACAGATGCGGACGTTTCTTTGGTTGTACTCCAAAATGGCATCCAAATACCGTCTTCTTTCATCCAACCCCAGTTTTCGAAGTTCGGATATTCAGGATTTGGTATCAGACTTTGACCCCAGATCAATCCTGCTTGCAAATAAGCACGTTTTGCATGCTGTTCAAGAGCACCAAGTGTTGGTGGCAGCCTGTCCATTGCCCGTCCCTTGATAAATAACGCTTTTCTAGCTTGGTTTATGTCTTCTATATCGCTAGTTTTGTCGTAAGTCAGAATGACATACCTTGCCAAAGCATCCAATTGATGGATTTCAATTTCATTTTGAGGTCGTGAAAAGGTTTCAAATACTCTGGTAACTTCAGGGAAGGAATTCCAAGTTTTACAAAAGGACTTCTTTCCCTTTCCACAAAATCCAGATACTGTATCACACCCTGTAAATGCGTGAAAAAATAAAATGCCACTGCATTTTTCTGAGCCGAGTTCATTCACAAGTTGGTGAATAGCAATAGTACGTAAAGCTTTCCCTGTTCCGAATGATATCCAACATTTGCTCAAACCCATTTCTTTTAGTCCGCGGTATAAGGCAATATTGTAGAGAATTAAAAAAATAGCATATTGTTTTTGGACAGTTTTCTGATAGCTGTACCCGTTTTCATAAAAAAAAACTACGATTTAGCACATATCAAGGGAGGGGGGGGGAATGGGGGAAAAAATAATTTTTCAACATGCTTCCATATCTACTTTGAAGCACATATATGACAACTACATTCATGCAAAGTTTCATGCTTTCTTCACGATGGGACCATAAAACTGATTTTTGTTAGGATAAGGAGCCGCACAGTACTTGATTCAGACGCGGTAAGCTGTAACTCTGGAAGTAATGCTTCTACGACTACAAAATAGGTGTCATTTTGTAGCTCAATGTATAAGGTATCTAACATTCTAGCCTATTTTATCACCTCTTTTGTCGTTTTCTTACAAATGGAGCAAGAAAATAAAAATTGCCTTTTTTTTACAATTCCATAATATGTCTGGTGGCTGTAGACAGAAATATATTAATCTTACCACTGTATAATGTAGTATCGTTTTGTAGGTAATTTAGTGACGATGATTTGGTCCCTGAAAAGTAAACTCCTCAGTCTTATAGTTTTCGTAGAAAATTCGAAAAACCGGAATTCGGGAGATAAAAGGGGTGGGGGGGGGGGGAGAAAACATTATTTGTTAACGTGCTTCCATATCTTAATTGAAGCACATATATGACAACTACATTCATGCAAAGTTTCATGCTTTCTTCACGATGGGACCATAAAACTGATTTTTGTTAGGACAAGGAGCCGCACTAATTGGTAATAAACACAAATAAACTTGCACGTCTGTTGTTTCTCTTGCGGGTTGTTGAAACAGGCCCGAGTTGTTTGATTTAATTTGGCTTGCTCACAAGAGTGCCACATTAAATTAAATGAGGTTTGGGTTTTCATTTAAATAATAGTACATTGTGCATCAAGGGAGGTAAGTACGGAATTACTAACGAGAGTGTTAGAAGCCCGACGCCGTCAGGCGGAGGGCTTTTATGACTCGAGTTAGTATTCCGCTTACCGACCGTGATGCATACAATGTTTTTCATCACACTTGCCGACAAGAAAAAAAGTTTTAAGGCATAATATTATTAAATCACGTACTGACATTTCTATTACTCCCTAGGGAATTTCACTTTTCTATTACTCCCGCTACGCGCGCAAGCAATGGCGCGCTTCATCACACTTGCTGTCTAGCAAGTGTGATGAAAATATCATGGAACAGTCTTACATAAATCGACCTAGTCCCACGATAAGCTCAATGACATCATGTCTTGACAAAAATGTATGGAAGCGTCGATTTTTAGAGTGTTCATATTTAAATATAGAAAGTTATTCAAAATCCACAGTAAAAGTTGTTCAAAATCATTAATATATTCATGACAAGACAAGACAAGACAAGACATAATGTTGGTATTATGTATATCCTACACCGTCAATAACATAGTAAAAATACATCATGTTTAATATCTTATATCACCATTTATAGAAGTCCTTAATTGCATATGTTTTCTACCCAAAGGTTGTCTGGAAGAGATCGCTATTTAGCGATAAGACCGCCTTTTGTTTACCTCTTTCAAACATGTACTTTTATTATTTGTTTTGTAGGTAGGTATTTGTCTTTGAGGTGCAATAAAGAGTTATTGTATTGTATTGTATGTTTTGTATCCAATTCACCTTAAACATGGAATCGGTGCAGTCTCTTTACAATTACAAGTATCAAAGAGCCACTTTACACCAGTTACATCCAATTCATTACGGTTGTAGTTCCATCCGCTTTGCCTTGGAGTGTTGTAAACGCATTAGCTTTAGACTCTGAACCTACGCTGGCAATGCTGGAATGTCAATGCTTTGATGCATTGCCTTGGAGCAAATGTGAAGCGAAGGAAAAATGGGGTTAGGAGAGCATTTCTCGAAAAGTTTGTAGAATTGGATTACATCTTTAATATTGTCAATGATGCTGCGCAAGATCTACAACATTTCTCAAAATGTGCCAAAATGTTTTTATGTATTTACCTAACGTAAATTTTTTGTTGTTAAAAATGTACAACGTGTGTATTTGACACGGGCGAATATTTTAGTGGCGATTGCTATCGGACCTAGAGAACCTGCTTACATAAATTTCTTTAGGATATTAAGGTATTTATTTTTTCATACAAAATAATGAGCACGCAGTGTATTGGATCCACTGGTAGCCACATTAATTAACGTAGACATAAGTATCTAAACGTCATACGAGTGTCATGCCAGTTGGACGGCATACATTTCTCCTGGGTTGCACTTTAGAAAAATCATTACACCTAATTAACAACAAAATTTAACAAAATGATTACCTTATACGATTCGTAGGATCAGATATTATAGCTGTATAGGAATACACAGTTACACACGCTGTATAGGAATCTGGTAACATAAAAGGATAATTTCATGCAAACTTCCTGGGACATTTTGGGAATGTGGGTCATCGTCGTTGACTCTATTGGTGAGCTTAATTTTTTTCACCTCAGCAGCTCGAAAAGACTTCTTTTGATTCGCGAAATCAGTGAGCAAAGTGCGATTTTGCTCACTGAGTGAATGTTGTTTTCCATGACGTTTAGACTTCAACTTTTTCTTTTGTTTCTTTCACTTGTTAGTAAAAAGACAGAGATGAAAAATGTTACGTTATAAATTGTCATAATATGCATTTTTTTTTTCGTTCATGGCATCCCAGCGTATTCAGCCAGTTGTATTAGACGACGCGTTTTATCGGACCCGATTCCTTGTATCCGAACGGCATATGGCCCCTACCACCAAGCATACATAACATTGGCGTCCGTCATTCCACCTCTCTATCGCTCTTATATATAAGTGTGACAGAGAGAAAGACAGCCGTTTTAAAACGGACGGATATCGTGGTACTAGGCGAGTCAGAATCGCGTTCAGAAATTCGACACGAGTTCATTTCTAAATAATTATAACTGTTTTATAAAATTTTATGAGCTTTCATTTTTTTAGTAGTTATAATTATGTACTTTCTGTTACAAACATAATGGTAAAACAAAAAATAACGGGATGGCACGTATAAATGTTTAATAACATATTTTTCATCAAAATGTTAACTTAAGAGATAAGAATGGTACCTCAACACTGGTATGTACCAATAATGATATGTACTAAAACTAATTTTGATTAAATAAATGATTTAATATTATTATTATTTCCTTTTCTCCCTGCTGAAGTTATTTTATTTCCTTTTCTCCATGCTGAGGTGATAAGTTGTATGTACAACTTGAGAGCAAAGTTATTTGAATCTCGTGTCTTTCGAGTCTCTCGCTACGCTCAAGATTCAAAACTGACACTCGCATCAAATACGTACTTTGCTCTCATGTTGTACAAATAACTATTTATCAATGTCGGAGAAGTGTCAATCCAAATGTACAATTTTTTTGAGAATCGCTCAAGTATGTTTCCTATTTACTAAAATGCTGAGCCGATAGATGAATAATTTACATTACATTATAATGCGACTCAAAAACCACAAAGCTCCCGGTATCGACGGGATCCCGTCGGAAGTCTGGAAGCACTGTGGTGGGTCGACTCAGTCAAAAATGTACGAACTTCTCCTGAAAATATGGGAACTAGAGGAACAACCACAGGAATGGAACGTAGGTGTCATATGCCCGGTTCACAAAAAAGGTACCGCGTACAAAATCTTGTCTAATGTGCTGCTGAAACGACTTGAACCATATGCGGAAAGAATCCTTGGTGATTACCAATGTGGGTTCCGCAGAAACCGCGGCAGAGTGGACCAAATTTTTCTGCTAAAGCAGATAATGGAGAAAAGATGGGAGTACGCACAGAGCGTCCACTCATTGTTTGTGGACTTTACGAAAGCCTACGATAGTGTGGACCGAGGCGCCCTTTATTCCATCCTCGTAAATTTTGGGATCCCTAGGAAGCTAGTTTCCATGATCGCCACAGCAACCAAGGAAAGCAGGATGAGAGTAAGAGTAGGGGGAGACTTGACAGATGAATTTACGGTAATTACCGGTCTAAAGCAAGGTAATGCCCTGTCTCCTGCGCTTTTCAACCTGGCTCTAGAGCATGTCGTGCGGAAGGTGCTAACCCTTAACATAGGACTAGAGCTAGGTGGAACGCACAAGGTCATAGGATATGCGGACGACCTTGCTTTGTTAGGGGAAAGCCGTGAACAGGTGGTAGAGGCGGCTAAGGTCCTGGAACAGGAAGCAGCCAAGATAGGTCTCAGGATCAATCAAGCAAAAACAGAATACCTCCACATGAAACGGTATAAAAACACACGAGCTCGCCGTGACAGTCTTCATGTGGGTGGCACCGTATATAAAGGGGTTGACAAGTTTCGGTATCTCGGGTGCACAGTCACTGATACAAACACCAGAGAGGAGGAGATTGCAATACGCATCCAGAACGCTCTACGATGCAGCGCTGCCCTCCACAAAGTTTTGGTGTCCAGGCTTCTCAGTAAAAGTACGAAGGTAAGAATCTATAAAACCGTCATTAGGCCCATTCTTATGTATGGCTGTGAAACCTGGACACTAACACTGAAAGAGGAAAACCAACTCCTGGTAGCGGAAAGAAAAGTGCTTAGAAAGATCCTGGGACCTGTTAGAAGGGAAGATGGGACCTGGAGGATCCGGAAGAATGCCGAAATCGAGGAGTTGGTGGCCGAACCTAATATATTGGGCGAAACTAAATCTTACAGACTTCGTTGGCTCGGTCACCTACTCAGAATGGGAGAGGATCGGGCAGTCAGAAAAGTCTACTTCGGGAGGCCAACCGGGCGTCGACCGGTAGGCCGTCCCAGGTACCGCTGGTGCGACGTAGTTGAGGCAGACCTGCATCAACTCCACGCTGATTCATGGCGGGAAATCGCACTGGATCGGGACAAGTGGCGTGCTCTCGTTTCGGAGGCCAAGATCCTCTTTGGGTCACTGAGCCAAGCCAGTAAGTAAGTATGATTATTTAACGTTATAAATCAGATTTTTAGAAATCTTTTATCAGTTAGTCGTAATTGTATTGTATTGAGTATACAACCATAATACCGACTACAAAGTGCTATTGCAATCAGCAATGTCAATCATGACATGCGCTGTCGCAGTGAGTTTAATTCACTTTCTATCTTTGTCGCGCTCACCAATACACGAGCAGAGAACGTACAGAAAATCATCAATATTAAGAGAGACTTAGCCCTCTGTCGTTGCAGTATTTTCCATTCGGGTCTATTTTGGACCTTCGTCTTGACTTCTTAGTATACTTCTTAGTATGTCTGGTTACAGTACCATTCACGTGTAAAGTGCCATATATGATTTTGTCATAGAAAATATGTCCGCATAGAACTTACGGCGGCAGCTCATAGCAGGCACATAGTCCCTCCTTCATTCGTCGTAACTCATACGTCGTAGCATGTCGTAGCAATTTCGTAGCATGTAGACTTAAATGTTTATGGACTTTAAAATGTTTATGACAGTCACGTAATTTTGGAGCTATGTTAATGTTGTTGACATCGCTATGGCACTGGTCTCACCGCGAGCTACTAAGCTATGAATTATCGGCTATAAACACGAAAAAAAGATACGCACTCCCGTGTAAATAAAAGAGATACGGCGATACTCGCCCAGCTATTAATTTAGTTATCACGGCCGGGCGAGTATCGCCGTGTCTCTTTTATTTACACTTGAGTGCGTATCTTTCGTTCGTGTTTATAGCTCATAGTTCATAGCTTAGTAGCTCGCGGTGAGACCAGTGCCTATGTCTTGGATACGCTATACGTACTAGGTACAGTAAACAAAAAAATATGGTTAACCACTTTTCGACTTTTATAAACTAGTAACAGAATTTAAAGAAGAAGAAGAAAGAAAACTTACCCAACTTGACCTAACATTTCGTAATGAAGATGGTTCGTAAAGGAAAACACGATGCATGCTTTAATTAAGTTTAGCCTGGCGAGTTGGGATCTTCGTTAATGACGTCGTGGGTAAAAGGTAATTAAACCGGGCTTATACCGATAGCCCTGAGCTATGTGTTGAACTAACTAGTTTATTATCATGTAAATTAAACATGGAAGACCTAATTGTTACAAACTTTTTATTAACGACATTATAAGGTATACTTTTAAGGGTTCCGTAGTAAACTAGAAACCGCCTGCCTGTCTGTCTGTAGAATAGCTCAGTGACCGTTAGTACTTGAAATTTACAATTTCGTATAGATATACCTATAAAATTATATATATTAAATAAAGGAAAGATGACTGACAAGAAGATACCTTTACAATTATTTCAATCATAGGACGTAGCTACAAGGTATCATCAAAACATGTTAATAATATATAACATAATTAAAACGGAATCTAATGTTTAACTTAACAATGAGACTAACTTTGATAACACAAAAAGATCAACTGTACAATAGAATTGGTCAAAGATAGATTGATCAAAATTCACGGAAGAGTTGTTTTTTCCCTGTATATTTAAACAGATTTCATAGTACCTAGGTATAAGTACTCGTAGCACAAAATTAAATTGATGATACTTATACTTTACCCGCAAATTGAAAGCAAATGGAAATGAAAGTAACGATAGGTTATGTTCAAAATATGTAGTTACCATCGAAAATAATTGTCACTGAGCTAATCAGCGGAAACGATAAGGGTTCCCAGTTTACTACGGAACCCTAAAAAGGTTACTCTAAGGCAAAATCTATGCAAAAATATCGTCCGGAAAAACACGAAATACTTTATGCTTATGCTTTTAGTGTAAGCTTATTTATATTTCAAGAACGTCTTGCTAGGCGCTTAGTGCAAATGGGCCAGCCTCGGCGTACCGCAAACTACGAAATCCGCAATTTTCGGAAATTTTTCTCCGTTACTCTAATGACGCCTTCGTTGAAATTTACGAACGTCTGTGTTCGCGGTAGCAGGCCAGGTCCTCAGTCGGAAATGACTACGCCGCTGCTGCGATAAATCGTTTATTTTTCAGCGCTTTAAATATTTGCTTACTTATGAAACTAGGGTTCGGTTTAATCTTCCAACAAGTACTGGGCCAGCGTTGAAACCACGCAAAATAGGCACGTTTGATGTGAAATTACCAGAATATAACAACAACAACAACAAAACAATCAGCAATTTGTGATGATAAAGTCTCGATTTACCTACCGTCTTAAGTTGATTCATACTAAAGTACGTGAGTGTAAAATATAAATGCATCATGCGGAGAGGAATTCCGTGGCGAATAGGTAGTAAACAATCCAAACTTATCTAATAAAATCTGTACCTATCGTTTTTTTGTTTTTGCTAAGTGTATAATGTGCGCGCTAATGTATTCTAAATGGAAATTCCGGTAATGTTGATTATTTTTGTATTCGCTAATCTTTAATTCACAGATTTAAAAAAAACCCTTTGTGTTTGTTCCCTTCATATCAAAGCTAGGTAGAATGAGAATGGAACGATCTCAAAAAGCTTTTGTCCGATATCTTGAGCCAGCGATACTATTTGGTTGGGTTTCAATTTTCGACAGATACTAAATCCCTTTTAAAATGTCGCACAACAAAGCCCTTAGCTGTCAAGGTTGCTTCAGCACAAAGCAAGGTCAAGATAAGTACTGCGGCGAACTATCGGGGTGTGCTGAGATCAATAGACGAAGTGACCCGACTCTACTCTAATAATGGGGGCATGGTCTGTGCAAATGTGAGTGTTTTTATAGTTTAGGCGATTGATTGATACCATTTTAGACCTACTCGACATTGGGCATGCTAGTGTCTATCCTGATGTTATTATTTAATGAGAATTTAGATAAACTAGAAAATGGAAATAGTTACTACATTGTAGAATCAGTTATTTATAAAATGCACACCTCGCGTTTCGAGTCCATCGCGAAAAGACCATACTTACACAGAATTATCGAATCAAATAGCAAAATAATCCGACAGACGGTCAGACAACGGACGGTCTGTTTTTCGGTTTTCAGAAATAATTTTCGGTTAAATTTCTATGTTTTGGTCGAATATGACAGCCACAGATTTACAGTTCAAGGACCAAACAAGTTCAAAGTCAAAAATGTAATGTAGGTAACTATTCCTTTTTATAGTGGGTAAAAAATCAACTCCTATTTAATTATTAGGTATACCTACATTGTTACGAATTAATGTAAAAAAAACGTTGTAGTTATTTCCTCTACAATCTGCAAAAGTTCCTACAATAACAAAATGTATATTTCGAGAAGAATACATTTCGCAAAGCTCTTGGTTTTATGGCTGACACAGAATTGTAATGGCCCTGAACGAAATGTTTGTGCACATCGTTTGGCCAATGTTAGTAAAACTCAAGTTTATATTCGAATTCTATGCAAATTAATTCTACATAAATGGGGGATCCATGTTTAAATATGCAAATTCGTCCAGAAATTGTGTTAATATTTAGTGGCCTTAGTTTTAACTTTGTTTCTTTTATTCCGTAGACTAAAATAATAGTTTTATTACACAATTCATTTCATTCTATTCAGGCTTAGACTAAAATAACAGTTTGCGCAAATTAGAAGGTAATGTAATGTCCATCTAGTTTTGCATCACCATTCTATCCATCTAGTTCTATATCAACAATCAATACCAATAATTTCAATTTACATGGTAATATCCCGTTTGTTAGTATTACAACAATGTAAATGACCATGTTATCTTAAAAAGTCATAACATCGACGGAATCCGTCCACAATCCATAGGATTGGTTAGATTGCTTCTGATTGGAGCAATCTAACCAATCCTATTTAACTTTGGAAACCGGTGCGATAATTTTAAAATTATTGTTGCGTCCATAGGCTACGGCTACCACTTACAATCGCATAGACTGTGTGATTATCAAATGTAGAGCAAGAACTTTAATAAACCAACAATTAATACTTACCTCCTTTTCACGAAGCAAAATTACAATTGTCTCAAAAAACGCGAGAGTTTGTAGCGAAATACTGACACAAGTTGAACCTCATGTCAAGAATTAACGAAAATTGTTCTAAGCCTGATGATAATAATTGTCGCTTTCGGGAGTAAAAATAAGTTTAGTAACGATGTTATAAAGTTATTAGTACTGCATACTTCTGCAGTTCCTGGTAAATAACCACTCAATTGCTTTTGGTAACTCTAAGTTTAGTAACGATGTTATAAAGTTATTAGTACTGCATACTTCTGCAGTTCCTGGTAAATAAGAAATCAATTCTAACAACTGCAAGGGACTCTACAATAATAAATAAATAAATATCTTGGGACATCTTACACAAATCGACCTAGTCCCACGGTAAGCTCAATTTTATTAAGGCTTGTGATGTGGGTACCAGGCGACGATATAATATAATAGATAGATACATATAGATACTTAAATACATAGACAGCCATGACCAAGGAACAAATATTTGTGATAAATAAATACACAAATAATGCCCTCGCCGGGATTCGAACCCGGAACCTCCAGCTTCGTAGGCAGGGTCACTACCAACTAGGCTACGGAGGCTGACAACAAAACTTAAAATAAAACTGTTTGACTTGTATGTTGGTATTGGTACCAACATTACCTACTTAATCATAATCACTTATTATTCTTAAGCTATATTTATTGGCTTAATTTAGAATACACACATTGTGAGATAGGTACATAACATTAGATTACTTAAATCACAAACTAAGAAACCCATTATTCTTATTAAATCTTAGGTTTTGAATCACAATAACTCGAATACTCACGTTTCCTGAAAACGCCTGAAAGCAAAACAAACGACGAGGGGCTATAAAGCTGAAATGAATGAAATCCGAATCACGTTTGCGAGCGAGCGTGGAACGCCTCGATTTTTTTAAAGTCTGTTTAACTTGATAAGGTTGATAATACCATGAAATGCGTCGCACTGTATCTCGCTTAAGTTTAGTTAGGTATTACTAGCGAGCGAGTGTTGTGAGATGTGAAGAACTAGTTATTACATCAATAAGGATGCATTTCCACAAAAACTCTACCGATGTCCCGTACAAATGGGTGAATCAACTTTTTTCTGTCTGTTATTGCCATGGTTACGGTCGCCTGAGTCACGCTGGTTTTATGCAAAATGATACTACTTTATTTATGCAAACATGCATATAGTCCATGTTTTTAGACCATGGTAATAACAGACAAAAAAAAGTTCATCCAAATACGTTTTTTTCTGAAAATTGTGAGTACTTTGTCATGATCAGAGGAGTCAAAAATTGCTCAATAAAATAATATAAACTAATAACGCGGAAGAAAAGTCAAATTATCGGAATATACACGCGTTTGTATGGGATCGCATTGGGGACGGCCCATGGAATGCTCATAAGAAATCAAATCGACATTTTATAAGACAGAACAGACTTCCGGGTACGTTATATTCGGGAGAGATCATCTCGAACGTAACTTTTAATCTGAACGAGCTAAATATGGGATCGCTTTTTGTTTGTCAATATAATATACCTACCGAAGATTAATATACCTAAGCTCTGAAATGGATTTCGAGATCAAAAATGTAAACAATCTATGACAATGACATGACATTACAAAGTCAATGTTAAAGTGACATTCCAGGGGTATAAAACGTTTTACATCGAATGTAGTTTTTAACAGCTTTGTAAATTAACGTCGCATTTTGAGATTGATTTTTTTTTCATTTTATTTATATCTACACTTACAACTATCCGAATAGGTACTAAACCTAAGACAATGTTTTATGTGTAGATGTAGATACGCAAAAGTCAAAGTATGTTCGATACACAAAGTATCACAATCGTTAACATATTTTTGGATATGACAATAAAAAAACATACGTCTGAGTGTCCAACTGTCCACGGTTCCTGATTACAAATATAAAACCTAGAAAATTTGCTAGAATGATGTAAATAATCAACATAATCAATGTTTGAAAACGAATGTCGTGTTACTTTAATCTTTAGGGTAGTCGGGGAACGAATTCCAGTCTTCATCTATAGTTACGATCGAATTCATTTCGATTGAAATATGAAAATGATTCATTTGTAGGTAAAAATACTAAAATCTGTATTTATGTACTTTGTAATTCTAAATTTTAGTAGTTTTTATGAATTCATAAAACAGTCATTTGGAGCACCCTCTTGTTTTGATATTTGAAGTACATAGCTATAAATGCGAGCCCTTTTAAATGGTTCTTAGTGTAGTGACCGTATTGAATTACGAATAAACTAGTTATTGTTATAACTGCGAACCAAATGTTTGAGATTTCTTATAATTGCCAGTAGTATAAATTAAACACCTCACATTTTATTAAAAGTAGCGAAATATATCATTAAAAAAATGACATATGTCGCTTAATGTTTTGTATTAAAAATTTGTAAAATATTTGTAAAATCTACATACCGTCAGTGACTGTAAGTACGCATTTTTTATAAGTATTTTAATGATTTTAGATTACCCACTTCCCGTGATTATTTTTTTGTGGTGGTATCCCATTTGTTTACATTTTTGATCTCCAATTCGATTTCACATCTTACCGAAGATTAATATACCTTATATATTAATATATCTAATATAACTTCTATACGCATAGTAGAGACGCCGTGTGGTGAAGGCAGTAAGAATGCATTTGTCACCACCCCAACTCCTCCTGCGGGTGTCGTAAGAGTCGACTAAAGGATTGAATTGTCACTGACCATTCTACAAGATTGATGATGGGCAGCAGCGTCATCATAGTGGACAGTGTGGACACATTACTGCGATCGCCAATCCGCTTGCCAAGCGTGGTGAATATGGGCATTTGCCTCCTAATGCGTCTATACGCATGGTTGATAGGGGAGGCCTGCGTCCAGCAGTGGACTAACATAGGCTGATGATGATGATGATGACGCATAGTAGATAGGAGAGCCTAAGTCCAGCAGTGGACTATCATAGGCTGATGATATGATGTGATGTCCCAAGAAATGTATTTATTATGACTCACGAAAGGTAAAATTCAGATATATACCTACCGATTTACGTAATATCTGTTCGTTCGTAACGAAAACGTAGGTAAATATGGTAAATGTAGGTAAATAGTTGGGATTAAAACCACCCTCAAAATGTTTTATCTCAACGGGTCCTACGGGTGCGGCGCGGCGGTCGGCAGTCCGCGCCACGCAGCCTTCGTGGTAGTGGCGCACCTAGTGCTTGATAATTCATATTTCATACACATCACACAACCCTTAAACCGGAAACATCACACTTGATGACCAAATACACAGCTATTCTAATAAGTTAAAAACTAAAACTATGAAAACGGATAAACTCGCGTACTATATTAATCAAATTTAAATTCATCGCAACGTTTCGAACACTTTACAGGGTTCGTGGTCTGCGGGCGAATTTATCCGTTTTCATAGTTTTATTTCATGTGTAGTGTAATCCTCGCGGTAACCGAAGAAAATATTAAGTTAATAACTGTTAATATTTGGAACGCTTATATATCGGGGTTCACATGTCACATATTGTTTTTTAGTACAGATGGTGCCTTTTTTAGGCTCTAGTGCGACAAGTGTATCATTTTACGTCAGGTCGAAAACTTCGGAGAGCAATCTGCACTAAAAAACGTCGTACTAGACACGTGCAAAAACGAAATTCGTAACTCGTGTCGATTTAAAACATCGCCACTCGTTTCGAATTTCATGTTTTTCGCACACGTGTCGTAATGTACTATTATATTTACTGTTGTTTAATGTTGCATGTTTACTAAATAAATGTATGAGGAATCTATTGGCAAGTGATCTTTGACAAACGAGAACAACAACTCAGGACTCGCACGAGTTACTGCCGTTCACAATGTTATGTCTCAGTTAAACTTGCTAGTTTCTCCGAAGTACAAGCTCCAACTAGGGGTTATTAAGAAGTATAAGGAAGTTGTACTATCACGAGATTCACGAGTTACATGTAAGTACCTACGCTTAATGATCTCTCAACTCGTGCTTTAAGAGGTAAGTAACACATCAACCAGATCATACAAATATTTAATAGGAATTTTAACCTCGTAAGGCCCAACGTCCTATTTTTAGGACAACAATATTTACTCGTAACGACCTGTTACGTCATCTTCCTCAAATAAATTTGAATTTTATTTTGTAGGTCTGAAACTTCAAAATAAATGTCCTATTTTTAGGACACTGTGCTATTATTTCCCTTGTTCTAAGGTTAAGTAGGCAAATATTACAAGTAATATATAAATACAACTTCCAACAGGGCTAAGGTATTATTGTTGAACCTGTCCTTTTGCCAAATCAAGACTCAAGAGCTAGGAGTGACGTGATGTATGTGACGTAAGGTGCAGTGCAGTAATGGATACCTATATTTTTTTACTGAACTCTGTGAAGCCGCGGTGCACTCACTCCATACTTACGATGGCCAGTGCGAAGTATTGCTAAAAATTGATGTTAAAAATGCTTTTAAAACTTTGGACAGAGACGTTTTGTTGGCAGAAGTAAAATCTATAGTTTCCGTATAACTATCTCCTTCACTGCTACGCGGACCCAACGAAGTTGATGTACTGTTCGAACGAGTTGTCGTCAGGCGCGGATCCAGGGAGGGGGGGGGCAATGAGGGCACTTCCCCCCCCTCACACCGGACTTATGAGTGCCTAGGTGCTGTTTAAAGTATAAAATACTATCTATATCATAGGGCAGTGCCCCCCCTCAACAAAGTTCTGGATTCGCGCCTGGTTGTCGTCCGAAGTCGGCTGTCAACAAGGCGATGCCCTGGCGCCAGCTATTTTCACTTTGGCTATAAACCCAATTATTCAAAATTTGTGAGTGCAATTACCCTGATACGCTTCAATTCAACTTCAAATCTTTCTTTTGTTTCAGAGTACCACGAAACAGAGTCCGTCCATAACTGTCGATGGGACTTCCACGTACCCCGGCCTGGGTTTCGGGCCCATGGGCCCCGTGGCCCCGCTGCCCGACTCGGGCACCCAGCTTCGGCAGCAGCTGGAGTCCACCACGGATCTGCCGGCCACCGCCAGCGCGAAGAAGGAGAGGACCTTCGTCATCGCGGCCTTCGAGTTCCATAGAGTCGAAACGCCTTTTCTCATCGGCTTGTGGATCTTCTTCGCTAGCATTGCTAAAATAGGTCAGTTTTTATCGATGCCTTTTACCCTTTTTACACGACTGCCAAAAGGAGAGTATACAGGGTGTTTTTTTTTTCGACCGTTCAAATTCTACGTAGTGAATGTGTAGGTCATACTCACCAACTTTTACTATGGGGACAAAGTCGAAATCGAGAAAAAAAAATCAGCTATATTGATTTAAACTTTCACGATTATCACTCATATTTTAAAGACAAACGGGTCTTAATCGCGTAAACTTACGTTTAATTATATCCTGACGTTTCGGGCATGACGTTACACCCGTGGTCGCAGGCAGACTGGCGAGAGAATGTATCAACACCTTCGAGCTGCGCGGGTTTTTCGAACTACCCGCACTTGATCTTGATTATTCACTTCTAGGCTAGGGTTGTCACTAGGCCTACACACAACACTCACAACATCCAATGGCGTCATGCCCGAAACGTCAGGATATAATTAAACGTAAGTTTACGCGATTAAGACCCGTTTGTCTTTAAAATATGAAAAAATCAGCTGTTTCATACAAATTGGCGGCATTACGCCGGCCGAAATGTATGAAACATCTGATTTTTTTTCGCGATTTCGACTTTGTCCCCATAGTAAAAGTTGGTCAGTATGACCTACACATTCACTACGTAGAATTTGAACGGTCGAAAAAAAAACACCCTGTATGTGTTCAGTCGATGTATGCTTCAGATTTGATTTAAACAACAAGAACTTCGCGATGGCTCAACCGTTTTTGATAGTGTAAGGTATCATCAGAAACCTCATGTCGTCGCGAGTACTATAGGGTACTTGTATGTGACGTCAATTATTATATTATAGGTAACCTTATTATAAGATTGTTGTAAATAGGAAGAACAATGTTATTTGAGGAGAAATGTTACCTACCAACTTTTTGCACTTTAGTGAGGCTCTGGTTGATCAAAACGAAGAGATGATTTCTGTTACAGTTTTGGCAAACAAATTTAGGTATTTCTTTATTGGTTTTACTGTACATACCATCTTTAGATTATGGCTTTAATAACTGAATCGACTCCTCGTGGCCGTTTTCTTCTATCTACAGGTTCCATTTTGCAATCAATCGTTACATTTGGAGCAATTTTTTCATTAATAAATAAAATAAAATTAAGTCATTTTATTGAGAGAAAAATTGTAAACAGATTATACTCCTTTAAGTGTAGCCGTATCCTGTAGATCCCTATAGAAAGTGAGTGGGTAGATACTCTACAAATTTCTGTATATCAGAAGTTCATCACCTTTAAACAAGTACTTTCACAAAGGGTAAGGATCAATATAGGGATCGCCTTTGAGCTAATCTCAGTTTTCTTAACCTGGTTCATTAATTCCGAGTAAACGAGCCTGGGTAATCAGGTAAGAACCCGTGCCGCATTTACAAACTCTGTAACTTCAGCTAAGTATATTAATAGATTTACATACATCCTTAATTTGGCAGTATCTATATAGCAAGACTTGCTCTGAATTTGTATTTATTCCAGCCATAATTATTGTAATCATCTAGATTCGAAGTCATGGTTGGTCTTGGTTAAAGATTTTTTTGAAATGATAGCGTCTTAGGGCCCATTCCAAAAACATGTGATCTTTTTAGCCTGTATACATATACCTAGTTACGACCTTGCCGCTTTTATTTCGTCAGTGTGATTGATAATACTTATACGAAAATCTGAGGTATGGGTAATCTGGGGTAAACAATGTTATATGTATGTAAAGTAAATTATACAAAATGAAATTATATGTTATGATATTATAGTTTAAGTAATTTATACCAATTGTACTTTATACGTTACAAAATTATACAAATTGAATTTATACGTCCTGAATAATATAGCATCAGTTCGTATACTTCCCAATGCTCAAGATTCCAGTTTTTGAACCACTCGCTACGCTCGTGGCTCAATTTTCGAATCTTTCGCTAGCTCAGGTCTCAATATTGGCACGACAGTTAAACAACAACTTTGCCCCCTTGTACCTATAATAAATAACTATTGCCTATCACTGAAACGCAAAAAGATTTTCTGACTTTCGTTTCGAATGGAAAGTTGGAAATGTTCACAAAAATGACAAATGTAAAATCGCAAAAAAACAAACGCTTGTTTGCATTTTTTACTGCGGTGCAGAGAAATAAAAAGCGACAGTTGTTGAAGTTAATTTGTTTCAAGCTAGGAACCTCTCTGTCTGGAGTGTCTGGTCGGCCATTGATTATCTAAGTAGTTAACGATCAATCAATTGGCTTCATTTGCTGTATCCACTTACAAAAAGATAAAGGTTTTCTAGACTCTGTAGGTTAGCATTATAAGTTATAACTTTGCAGGTTTAACTGTTATTTCTTGCAAGTGTTTTTAGCTTCTAAAGAGACACTTTTATTCACTATAAGTTTTGACGTTTTGTTTCGACTTCGTTTGCAGGAACTTGAAGTTAGACTTTTTTTTGCTTTTAGAATTTAGTTGGATGGCGAGCTTTGTGAGAACTATTATGAGTACCTAGGTACGTAATTTGTGATCAATTATAAGCTCTATAATAATAATGTACTAGCGACCCAGATTTGCTCGGGTACAATACTAGTACCTATTCAAATTCAAACTTTCCTCTTGAATCACTTAATCTATTAAAAAAACGTGAAAAAAACTCATCAAAATCCGTTGCCTAGAAAGAAGTTATACGTAAGGATATAAGGATAGAGAAAGCGAATTTGTTTTATACTATGTAGTGAAGTACTGAGTCGAGATAAAAAATAATATCAATCTATTTTATGATCTAAAGTATGTACCTACTTCTCTACGCTGGTGTATGAATTTGCATAGTAGAAATCAGGGGGGTTACCATGACGTACTAATGCGGTTCATTTTAGGTTCAGGGAAAGGAACAGTGATATACGACTCATAGCTTCGGTTTAGGCAATCTAGTTCAAGCCTGTTTAGTCCAATGGAGAAAAGGTATTCAAGTGTTATCCAATCAAGCATGTGAATTGAAATCCCTTGCATGTTCCCTACGGCAAACGACACAATGACCCGATACCTTTCTATAGTGAGGTGGCACTTTTGAAATGTGTTAGTACAATTTCACCCCGGATGGCGAAACTAGGCCAAGTGCCGTTTATGTTGTGCCCTAACCGAAAGTTTCCTACTCTTTACGTTTACCTACCTGTTTCTATGGATATAGTTAAATTGCTTTTTAACCGACTTCAAAAAGGAGGAGGTTTACAATTCGTCGAAATCTTTTTTTTTTATGTATGTTCCCCGATTACTCGAAGACCCGCGGACCGATTTGAAAAATTTTTTTTTTTTTGAATGGGTATACCTTCTAGTTGGTCCCATTGTCACCGAATCCAGATCTGATGATGGGATCCTGGAGAAATCGAGGGAACTCTTCAAATGTTGTAGGCACACATGACATTTTTCATTTATTTTCGAAGACTAATGAAGTATTTGAGTCTAGTCATGAACGTCTTAAGTTGGTGATCTGATGATGGAAGGTACGACTCCTTAGCAATTAGGAGTTGGGGGATAATTCTTTAAATATAACATATTTCGTGTATTTTGGAAGCTATTCGAGTATTAGGTAGTCATCCTTTCATGTTAGTGAGCTGATGATGGAAGGTACAACTCTTTAGATATTAGGAGTTGGGGGATAACTCTTTAAATATATCATATTTCATGTATTTTGGAAGCTATTCGAGTATTTGCCTTTAGGTGGTCATAGTCTTATGTTGATGAGCTGATGATGAAAGGTATAACTCCTTAACGATTACGAGTTGGAGGATAATTCTTTGAATATAACAAATGTCATACATTTTCGAGATCTATGCAAGTGTTTGCGTAATAGTTATGTATGACATGTTGGTTAGCGGTTAGTGATTCTTTAAATAATATAGGCATGCTAATGCTGTTACCTAATAATGTTAATTCTTTGAATATCGCACAGACAGTTTGTTGTTTATACATATAAGTTAGCCAGTTCAGGTTTTCTGGCCTACTACAGTGCAGTACATTCTAATTACAAGTATTTAGACTTACTAAATAACGATTTTATATAAATTACACTACTAAAAAGCAAAAAATAAAATATTTTAAAATAAAAATAAAACCGCCTTCAAAAATTCACCCGAACTAAAAAGTAAAAAATAATTTTAGTTCCTACTTCTTAGGATTTCCTACCCAAAAACCTTTAAACCTTTTACCCTATTCATTGAAATAAAATATTATGGCTAGGTATCCTACAGATTTCTTAGAAGTCGGTGCCAAGCCAAATATGTTCACTTCGCGAGTATATGTATTTGGTAGAGCTTTGTAACTTACTGTCACTCCGGTTATGCTTTCATCAAAATTACTGAGGCAGACCATTCTGTTGATAAAAGCATAATCGGCGTGACAGTAAGTTACAAAGCTCTATCTAATATATACCTTTGAACGTATTTGGCTATGGCTTGGCACCGACTTCTAAGAAATCTGTAGGATACCTAGCCATAATATTTTATTTCAATGAATAGGGTAAAAGGTTTAAAGGTTTTTGGGTAGGAAATCCTAAGAAGTAGGAACTAAAATTATTTTTGAATTTTTGAAGGCGGTTTTATTTTTATTTTAAAATATTTTTCTTTTGAAAAGTTTTATTTTATTTTGGGATTCGGTTCAGAAACTGATTAAGAGCTAACGTGTAAAATAGATATAACAATTAAAACAATAAAATAAATTATTTAATAAAAATATAGCAATTCGACAATGAAATAAAAAACAGGCCAACGGCGTGTCGGGCTATGCTCAGCTTAGGGTTCCGTAGTACTTCAAAAACGGCTTGGTCTCTTATATTCAAAATTGTTTTATTTTAAAGTTATTCATGATTGTTTTCATATTTTTTTGACCCACGGATCAAAAGTTAGAGTTGGCATTTTTTTAAATTCTGGAGCGGTTATCTCCGAAAAACATACTTTAGAAAAAAAACTGTCTTTTGAAATCCTTATACATTATGTATTATGTTACTGTGTTTCACTACCTGTAAAAAGCGATTTCTGTATTAACGGTCACTGAGCTATGCTGCGGATAGACGGACATGGTGAAACTACAAGGGTTTCTTCTTTACTACGGAACCCTGAATAATATATGTTAACATGAAAGTATAAACAGCAACACAAATATTTTACTATTCTTGAGCTTAACTTTTGGGATATTGGTATTTAATGTAATAATAATAATAATTTATTAGTCCCCTTCAAATGCAAGCACCTGACCTGCTACTTACTGCGAACATCGAAGTTCGTTAATTTCGAGTATTTGTTTCTGTCACACCAACGAAGGCGTCATTAGAGTGATAGAGAAAAATCCGTAGGTATTTTAGGTCACGGTAGGGCCGCAGAACTGCGTGATGTAATTTTATATTGGTGTGTCACCAGGCACGCTCGATGAAGAAATTCATGGCGGTCAAAAGATTAAAATATCATTCACATAAAGTGGACCAATGTTAAATGCGAGAGGGATTTGTATGAATAACTAAGGCCAAACAACAACCCTTACATTATCGTCAGGTGTGAATATGGATCTATGGACATCGTATTCCCATCCAACGATATGTTATGGGTTTCGCAAGCCTAATTTAGTAATTACCTAAAGAAACGATTGTCACACGAAGCGACACAAACTAAACACACTATCGCCAGACAATTGACATAATTTTAATAGATTTTTTTTTAAATACAAACATGAACAATTACTTCACTTAAAAATGTCACTTGAAAATATATCAAACATTCACATTTTGTTTTTTGGACAATAACTTTGAAAGTATTTTAGATACTTGCCGACGCTGAAGAGTAAATTTGTTTTTATATTTACCCCTGGAGACACTTTTTTTAGAACTGACCGGGACCAGGTAACCTCCTTCGCCGTTACGTAACATGCAGAACGCTGCTACTTGAGCATATGTGTTGGACCCTGGACGGGGTTTAGAGGATCGCTTCTGAGACGAATCGCGTTGTGATGAAATGGCCTCTAATCCAGATGAAGACTGCGACCTATTTATGGACTCTGTAGATTCTTTTTTCGCTCTTTCATCAATAATCAAGGTCTCGCATGTAAAAGCTTTGGGATTAGTATATATGTTATCTAAACGTTTACTGGCAGGGTCAAATGAAGCGCTAGAAGTATAGCAAACCCGTGTTTGGAAATAAGAAGTATGGGGCTTAAAGGACGAGTTTTTAAATTGACAACCCACGTCTCTAATGTATATAACGCTTGTGTTAACCACATCTTCTCTTGCCGTATTAACAGATTCATGTTTGTGATATTCATATTGACAAGATTTAGTTGCATTAGCACACTGATTCGTATTTAGTGGCGGCACCTGACATGACAAATGAGTTTGATTTACGTGATACGCACGATTTTCAAAAACATTTGATTTTTGAACAGGAATATATTTTACTCCGTGAATGTAGCAGTTATCTGGTTTCTCCTCGTTACTTACGTAATTCTTTGTAATTTCATCGTACTGCAGGTTTTTACAAAATGGTATACACAGGGGCAAATTAATACATCGGGGGCGATGACAACAAGGTGGAATGTTCTTACAGTTGGATTTCATTACATTATTTTTTTGACATGAAGGGACTAGTGTGCACGGGGGATGATGCCTGCACGCTTTCGTCATCTTAATAAAACGAGGTATAATTTTCTTGGGAGCATTCTGCTTCGAATTGGACGAAACGAAATTTACTTTTGGTAGTAATTGACAAATTGGTACCATCTCACATCCATGTGGACATTCTCTTGAAATTGCAATTTTTGGATGGACTCCTTCCCTTGACGACGCTAAATAGGTAAATGCTGTTTCAGATTTAAGATATGATTTCGGCGGTGGTACTACGCTAGCTTCATCTTCTGTGCTAAAAGAAAATTCTATATATTCATTACAATTTGGACACCGAAGAGCTCGTGTTTTTTTTAAATGTTTCACTCTCGTTTTATTTGGAACAACTCTCATGACCCTATAGCCACTTTTGCGAGAACTTGATATTTGACTATGACTCATTCTTGAAACATTGTATGCATCCATAATTAAAATATAAGATAAATTATTTCTTAAAAAATCTACCGGACGTCTCTGAGTAAGCCCGTCGCCGCTAGTGCGTGGAAGTTTGTCCTCCATTTCTGAGATTTTATTCTTATTCGATTTATTTGTAAATACATCTTCTTTGTGACACGAAGTTGTTTTCTGTTTAGCTGACAACTTACTTGGTTTTGCTTCATTTTTAGTTTCTTTCTCTGTGCAAAGACAGCCAATGGCATCTTTATCACATAACCACGTATTATTAATTCGTTTCTCAAGATTCTTTTTGTAACTTTTATTTCCATCATACTTGATGTGCTCGGTATGAGCTGATGAGACAATTTTTTGCACACTGGGTATTTCATCATCATCTATTACTTGACGAGGATTACTACTACTTTCAGAGTCTTCAACATTGTCTTTTAAACATATTCCGGACGACATGACACATTCACGCTCAAAAACATTTTTTACCTCCTTTGCATTTTCTTCGTTACTGCATCTATTAAACATGGATTTAATTTTTGTAGTACAATCTTGAACTATATGTATTGTTTCAGCCGGTGCTTTTGGCCACTCATTTTCTTTTCTATTAAGGGCTCTGAATATATTAATCGTAGATAAGCGTTGAGTGTCTTCTGTGACGCCACTGTGTGATTTTCTTTCAGGAACACTATCCAAGTCGTAAAATAAACTACTTCCAGATGTTGCCCCTGCTTCCACACCAGATTCACTGGTACATTGTTTATTAAGCGTATAAAAGTGTTCATAAGTGATATATTGTTCTACAGTCGCGTTCGCCATTTTTTACAGTATGTAAAACTTTTCAAAATACAGATTTTACGGATACCTCCAGGTTTGCACTGGAGGTAGAATTGTTATTGGGATTCCTACTTTAAGTTATATTGCTACTTCAATTATTAAGTACCTACATGAAATTTTGGGAGTAATCAATTATGTTTTAGATTATAATTATTCACATTTCCACAGATTTTTTTACTATTATGTGTTTTTATTTAGTTTCTGTGACATTTAATTGATATTGACAATCAAAGATGACAGTATTTGGTAAAGAAGAAGAAATGCCACATGGGCTAATCTTAGATAAAGGTTAGATTATAGGCATAATTTATATACCTAATCATAAAATTGTACAGATTTATAAAAATTATAAATAAAGATCATATAAATAGTAAGAAGAAATTAAAAGTGGTTACGTATGTAAAGGTTCGTCGGGTTTTTAACAGTTTGTAATTTATTTGTCACCACCCCAACTCCTCCTGCGGGTGTCGTAAGAGTCGACTAAGGGATTGAAGTGTCACTGACCATATTTGATTAAAGATTGATGATGGGCAGCAGCGTCATTATAGTGGACACATTACTGCGATCGCCAATCCGCTTGCCCAGCGTGGCGATTATGGGCATTTACCTCCTAATGCGTCTATACGCATAGTTAATAGGAGAGGCCTACGTCCAGCAGTGGACTATCATAGGCTGATGATGATGATGATGATGATGATGATGATGAATTTATTATACGTGTAGATGTTGTCGATGATGTGTCAATGAAATTAATCTGTTTAACTGTATGTCAACGAGATTCTGTCATAATATTATGTTTATATTATACTTCAACTTTGTTATCAATTTAAAACCATAATGTACACCTGTGTGTAACGTATTTAAGTAGGTATTTTATGTATCAGTGGAAATCAATGAGGGAAAATTAGTTAATTACTCTATCACGAAAACTAAATTCTTTCTTGTTTCAGGTTTCCACATGGCACCAAAACTATCCAGGATGTTCCCTGAATCATGCCTTCTAATCTTCGTGGGAGTCCTCATCGGAGCATTGCTGCTCAGCACTCACAGTGTCCATGTCCAGCCACTTACTCCAGACACGTTCTTCCTCTACATGTTGCCGCCTATCATCCTCGATGCGGGGTACTTCATGCCGAACAGACTGTTCTTTGATCACTTGGGAACTATACTGCTCTTCGCTGTAGTTGGGACAGTGTTCAATACGCTGACTATAGGTAAGTCCAAATATTTTTATATCACCTAAATACTGTAATGCAATTTTTTACAGGTAGGTTCTCCTATTTGAGAATAGTAGGTTGATTTACAAAAAATGAATCTACTATATGCAAATATGCATGATATCATACAGCAAATCAACATTATCTTACAACCTGCATCTGGTAGGTCCAGATTATAGTTATAAATAAAATAATTATTATCTTGGGACATCTTACACGTATCGACCTAATACCACGGTAAGCTCAATTAGCGACGATATACATGTATATGATGAATAGATACGCATAGATACTTAAATACATAGATAGATAACTTCAATCGGAAGTAAGATCAACAGTTGGTAAAGGATCACAATATCCTTAGTTATACTTAGGTAACCGCGTCAACAGGAGTGGGACATGACGACGACTACAGGACTAAATTTGACAGGCAGCACTAAATTTAGGTTCCCTTAGAACACTTTAGCTAAATCGTAATAGTGTTCTCCGTTCTCCAAGGGTTACTGTATCCTTGCCCAGACAATAAAATATATATTGTATTCGTAAAGTTGGTAGCTTATAAATTCCACTAGAACTAATACATACCGTCTTATCTTTCCTAGGTGCTTCGCTCTGGGCATGCGGACAAACTGGCATGTTTGGCTGCACAACACCCCTCCTAGACATGTTTCTATTCAGCGCGTTAATATCGGCTGTTGACCCTGTAGCAGTGCTTGCAGTCTTCGAGGAAATACATGTGGATGAAGTCCTATATATAGTGGTGTTTGGAGAGTCCCTACTCAACGACGCAGTTACTGTGGTGCTGTATCACATGTTCGAAGCTTACACGTAAGAAACATCTTCTACATCATGTTTCTAAGCAGAGTCCCTACCGCGAATCACGAACGAAGTGTTGTCACTTGTGAATTTGCACGTAAGTATCAACTTCACACTTACGTACAAATTCACAAGTGCAAGAAAGAGACATAATTTCGTTCGGGATTCGCGGTTGGGCATCAGTCCTGCTACCGCGAACACCGAAATTCGTAAATTTCCGGGATTTGTCTCAGTCACTCCAACGAAGGCGTCATTAGAGCGATAGAGAAAAATTTACGAATTTTGGTATTCGCGGTAATGCGATCTATGATGCGCATGGTCTTTGAAGATATTTACATTTTAGCGAGTCAGAAATTGATTTAAAAGCAAAGTTGAAAAAAATCTGCACTCTCTGGCGATACGCTATGCTAAATGAAACTTAGTACAGATCCAATAGAAATCTTAAAAAAGGGTGGCCTACGCTGCTGTACCTACATACCTTTCTATTCTAGGTAGTAGGTTAAATAAAACATTAATTTACGATTTGAATCCCTCATTGAGTTTAGTGAAGGGATATGATGATAGATCTTCACGATACACTGAATTTCCAACATAGAGATTTGCCACTCGATATGAGAAACTCAAGCAACTACTGATAACATCAAGTCGATAAGTCGGAGGATCCAATTGGTTTACTCGATCTCTGCAGTGAGCAAATAAATTACATCTATCAAAGTCTGACCCCTTCAAGAGTAAATGAATATTGACTGCGCAGTACATACGTATCGAGATTTCTACTAGATCTAGAAATATTTTCTTGTATTTCTGTAACAACAACGGACGAATATGAAACTGATATTTCGCGTGTTGAATTTTTGGTCGATCTTATAGTTTTTCATTAAGACTACTTAACGTATAATGATAATGACAATGACGCAACTTGTAAAACAATATAATTATAACATTGTTAACTCTTAAAGACGCATATCAAATGCAATGTTTTCCTCTAGGTATATTCATTGTCTACTTGTCTACTTACAATATTATCATTTTCCTTTAATTATGGAAAGGAAGCTTCTGCAATACCTAACGTGACTCACAATTAATTAAAACGGTATTTCAAATTCCATTGAAAATAAGGAATCATTGTTGAGTACCGTCACATTGTTCGTTATTTCCAATTACTTTTGATCGGCTGTCTTGTTCCATACAACATTTCTTATTCATTAACAGGAATTATGATGGTTCAGTTTTTATTTTCTATCGAGTCATGCGTCACTCTCTAACTTGGGTATTTATTTGGATTGTGACATCCGGTTTACTTATTTACCACAATACAATAGATAGACCAAACCGTGACTATCAGCTATGCTATTCTCTTATTCACACATTCGACGCTGCGTTCGTCAACGAGCTCGATGTCGAGACAGCCTTGTCTAAAATCCTAGCTGTCTTATTTGACATTAGGAATCGAGGCTGTGAGTGAGGTTGCGGGCGAGTTCGTCGCTGTTTTTCGTTAGAGAATACGAAGTTCATACATTAAACGTCAAACTCTCGACGCAGTGTAGTTCCAGCTCACGCCGCATTCGTCGTCGAGCACTAGTGTCGTTTAAAATACATTTAGTGAATACCATTTTTAGGCTCGACGCTGCCGCAGCGCTGTCACAGCGCTGACAGCAAGGCGGTTTCCTTAGTGAATAACACTGCAGACATTTCGGCCATAATTTAATAAAAATAACAGATTATAAGGATTACAATACAACAGATACAATCATACACATGTACGTCACTTTTTAGACAATCTTCGAAAGATTCAATCATTCTTACTATTTACCACGATCGATAGACCAAACCGTGACAATCGTAGACATGCCGTGCCGACCATGATTTAATAAAAAGAACATATTATGAGGATTACAATAAAACACATACACATAAATTTATGTGTATGACTATAGAGTCATACCCGCCACACTTTTTAGACAATTCTCTTCGAAAGATTGAATCATTCTTACTTCTTCCAGCGAAATGGGTCCCTCCCGGCTCGTCTACACAGACTTGCTCGCCGGTTTCGCTTCATTCCTCGTTGTGGCTGTTGGCGGGACATGTATCGGTGTGGTGTGGGGCTTCGCCACCGGCCTCGTCACGCGGTTCACCCACGAAGTGAGGGTCATCGAGCCAATCTTCATCTTCGTCATGGCGTACTTGGCGTATCTTAATGCAGAGATGTTCCATATGAGTGGGATATTGGCGTAAGTATTTGTTTTTTTTGGATCTTATTAAATGATCACTTTCAGCAGCTGCTTTCTGGGATATATTAACATATCGCTTCGATGATACGTAAAATAATATCGGGGAACCTAAAAGGCCACCGGACTTTAAATTAGTCTGATGGACCTATCTATAAAGAATTGCTCTCAGAAAATACCAGGAGCAGATATAGATTTTACAAATTCTATAAATCTAAGTAAAAATAATAATTTCCCATTATCTAGTTTCAAAAAGATAGGCACACGGACAAACGCTATATCTAAGACTTCCACTAAATTTAACCGAATGCAATTAGTAAGTAAGGTTAAGAATTCCAAAGCTGTACGACCAGCATTATTGAATGCATGTAGGTCACGTATTTCCTTCACAATATTTGCTGCATTTTATTTTATCCTAGAAAGCCAACTTTTAGACTCCACGCTATCGGATTCAATAAGCGAGTGCTGCCGATTCTGATTCTCAGGCAAACAGATATACCTATATTGACCTCGAAATTCTTAATAAATGCCATAATTCAAAACTCGGAGACTAGGTTACGTGTGGTGTGGGTATGTTCAAGAAAGCCAAATTTTGATATTAAAACATAAAAGTACAGACTATAGAACATATTATTGTGAAAACACAAATCAAATTATTTATGAACTAAATATTTTGATTTGTGCTTTTAATTTTTCTCCAGTAGTCACACTACTTAATACCATATAAATTATAAATATTAGATGTCATATACCAAAGAAAAACAACCAAGATCACCTATGTCCGAGGTGGGGATCGAACCCACGTACTCAGCTTTCGCGGCTGATGCCTGTACCCCTCGGCCACTCGGTCTTACGTGGGTTCGATCCCCACCTCGGACATAGGTGATCTTGGTCGTTTTTCTTTGGTATATGACATCTAATATTTATAATTTACAGACTATAGATTAACTAAAAACGCACAAAAATAGAAATCAAACGTTCGACATATATGTAAATGTATTAAATGCAGGTGTTTGTCATCTAACACCTACCTCATTTTAAGAGAAGCTGAAGTTTGGCGTTCTTGTATCTACATGGTACATGGTATTAGGCATTTCGATTGAGCTCTTAACTGGACATTTTGGGGTGTGATACGTTTCGCAAATCTCGCATAATATAATTCTTAATAAATAATTATCTTTTTCCAGTTCTCATTTAAGTTTTATTGCAATAGGTATACTGAACCTATTACGATTGGAATTGCATTCCCGTGCACGAGTGCAAATAGGAAATGGGTAGAAAGGGGGACAGGACGGTTTTAATCGCTTAAGCTGGCCCAGATGGCAATCGCTGCAGGAAATGGCAATGGACACAACTGCATGTACGAGTGAAGTTGTTTGCGGAATTGGAAGTTCGTTGCATCTATTAATAGAAGCTAATGAAACGGACTGCTGCTACTAGTTACTCTGTTGTAAACATTCATGTTTATATGTAGATTTTATGGTCAGAGATTTGCCTAGATTTATGTAGAGGCATGTACGAGCCCCGATGCAGTGGAGTTCGTCTAGTTCGAAACAATTTTTACAAATTTTTGAATATTTTAAAAATGATCACATTATACTAATGATAAATTGTATGAACGTTAGTCATGGTTAATGTACTACATTTCAAGAGACACAACAATCTGAAGTACGCTTTTGTTGTTTAATAAATCGATTTTAACAAACCAGTGTCTAAATTATATTTTCGTTCACCACCGTAATTCCGCGCTTATAAGCTTGACGCAAAATTCGCAGTGTATCAGGTGTACCATGTCGTCTTTAATGTGAATGGCGTTCTTTACATTCATTGATTATTTACAAAATTAAAAATTGTGGAAAAAATTTAAAAAAATACCTCTCGTAAAATAGTTTTTTTTTTATTCTGATTTATTAAGTCCAAATATTTTATACTTAAAGAAACTACTTTAATACTACTATTGAATAGTGAAGGTTTTGTCTCTAAACCTTTTCCCCCGGATGAACGGGATAATCTCGAAAAACTGTCTAACTGGACGAGAACATATGCATCGGGGCTCGTATGGGTAGATACTATCGACAATTTATTGATTCCTGCCCGGCAAGCACATCATAGGCGCGGGACGACAAAAACTGCGACATAGAGTTTTCTCGAGCTATGTCACGAATTGGTAGCACAACATGCGCGCGAGATAACGCTGACTCGCGATGATCTATCAAAGCGACATAATTAAATCGCTTGAAAGTCCCACGCGAGATATCCTCAAATTTCGTAGCACAAGTGTACCTTGAGCGATAAAATACATCGCGTTTTAATGTCAAAATGCGACAAATTGTCTTCGAGGTGTGAAGGTGGCGAGAAAGTCGAGAAACACAAAGTTCGTTACGGATTGCAAATTTAGGCTTTTAGTTGAATTATTATTGTAGCTATGAGCTATGTATTGGTAGTTATGAATAATATGTTTTAGTACATGCGTTCTAAGGCATTATTTAATGTTTTAATATTAACAAACTTCGTTTCATTACCGACCCTACAGTCGGTACCGTAAGGTCTGAAGACCCATGGAGGTTCAATAGAGAATCAAATGCTAGTACCTAATATTTTCAAAAGTAGCGGTCGTAAAGAAGAAGTATTAACGTACCTACGAGTACCAATGCTAATAGCTATTGAATAGAAGTATCTAAGGACAAGATGCATAATAGTATTAATTGTGATAGCGATGTTCTGTGTAGTATACCATACAATTACGCAGCTATATTTTACAAGTACAATATAATTAAGAAAAGCGGCATTTGTACACATAATCTATATAGGAAAAGGTAGTTCAGCCTCTATTAGTTCACGGCTGCGTGGACAATGTCTTTTCCTTAGCCTATGCGCAATGCGCATGGACGCATTAGGAGGTTAATATATACCCATAATCGGGAGTAGTGTGTCCACTATGATGATGCTGCTGCCCATCATAGTGGACACACTACTCACACTACTACCCATTGATAAATAAATAGTCAATGACATGATCCTTTAACCGACTCTTACGACACCAACGGGAAGAGTTGGGGTGGTGACAAATGTAATCTTACTACCGTTTCCACACGGCTAATAAAATAACTAGTATTTTAAACAAATAAAAATATATGTAATAAATAATCCAGTATGTATTTATTACAAAAAATGTATTTATTATAATAACATGTATTAAATACTCAGTGTAACAAATATTTGTATCGTAAAGAACGGTTGAGCCAAACAAGTTTACAATCACAAATATATTAATAATTTAATTAGGTAATAAACGCCTGTAATTTCTGCTCTATTGTAGACGATCGTCTGAATTGAATGGGCACTTTTATACTTTGCCGCGGAAGTTCGCGTCCACGGCGTTATATTTCTTCCACTATGTGAAATGTGATTTACTAACATAAATTGTAACAACATGAAACCTCATAAATATAGTGAAAAAATATCATACACCCGTGGGCTCTAATCATAACTTCAACGATATGCTTTAAAACCACCCAACCAAACGCAGGCTGCGCCACAAGCTCGGGCGCCAAGCGTACTCTTGTTGTTCACGAGCTGCAGAGCGCGACCCAGCAGCCGCCTTCCTGGCTTTTGTGGAATACGATTTGCTAATTGCGAACCTTTTTCTTCAGTTTGCGCCATATCTTTAAACAGTATGAATAATTGATAAATACCATGCTTTATTGACAGCTCCGCAAAAATAACCTGCAGATCAAATAAATAATCGTAGTATGATTTTTACTATACATAATACTATCAGACGCAATGTATGTAACTTAAGGTGTTACTTTTCTTGACCATACTTGACCTTAATAATTAAGTTGGTATATGCAGGACATCCGATATATCAACTACTTTTAGGTCATAGGTACATTGTTTTGGAACCTGAAGGATGTATTAAGGAGGCGAGTATCGGGTACGAAAACGAAACCCTCATATTTCCATCATAAACTTAAATGATTTGTACTAAAGCTTTCATCGAAATACCTGCTGGTAATTCGAAGACCCGATATATTTATTTTTTGAAGTTTGACCCAATACAGGTACTTCATCTTTTCCGGATCCACATTATCCCTCTGGAAACTATGGGTTTAGTTCAACGACATCTTGCTTTGTATTATTATTGGGCTCCGATGACTGAAATATAATTCCTAACATAAATTTTTATTAAAGAACTATGAACATGAATTTCAAAAAATATACGATGTATATGTAAATAATCGTAACTAACATCCACAGTACCTAAGTAACGTATAAAGAGTATAAAAGGCTATAATTAACTTAAATTTTACGTTTATGAGCCATTTGAAATATCGCCACCAAACACAATCTACAAATGTCATGTGACAGATTATTATTATGACACTTTGACATTTTCATATTAAAATGTCCTATCTCTTTAATCTTTATACTACGTGGACGAGACAAAGTTATCGTGACTAGAGATGTTTCATTTTTAAAGCTTGCTGTTCACTCATCATTCAACATTATTTATACCGATTCAGTGTTGCTAGGAAAGAAAAGTTAGTCCCACACATAAATGGCAACACTTGTTATGTCGCCCGCGGGATGACTCTTTCGCATGGAACTAATTTCTCGAGCTGTTAACTTGTGCTACCAAAATCGAGAAAATGACGGCTATAAATTTAAATTTGACAGCCGCGACATGGGTTTGTCGCAGCGCGAGCTATCTCGCGCTCAATGATGTGCTTACCGGGCTGACATTCCTGACCCACCGTACAACCATGTCAATTTGACGTTATAAATAAACGTGTAACAACAGTCATACAATTTGACTAGGCTCTATGGCGGGTAGGGTTCAATAGTATCACTTAATAGAATTTTGACCAACATTCGTTTTTATAAATTATTTCTATATGTGTTTTTTAAAAAACACAAGGATAATCAACCAATGTAGGTCACTTATTCGTTGTCCTGAAAAATGCGAAATTTCTTTAAATAATAGGCAAATAAAATTTATCAAGCATATACGTCCTGCCCAATTGCCCATTCGTAAGCAACCACTGTCGCTAATCTCTCCAACTACCTGGTATTAATATTTACATACCCGTGCCCTTTAAAAAAAACTTCTTAAGTTCTTTTTCTAAGAGTCTCGTACTACCTACTTGCTTTACACTTTCCCTTAACTAGCAAATAATCATGTTAATAACAGACATTCTCTGTTTTTCAGGATAACGTTCTGTGGTATAACTATGAAGAATTACGTAGAAGGTAACATTTCGCACAAATCACACACAACAATAAAATATACTATGAAGATGCTATCTTCATCCTCGGAGACCATCATCTTTATGTTCCTCGGCGTGGCAACCGTTAATAATAATCACGATTGGAACACGTGGTTTGTGCTGTTGACCATCGTATTTTGCTCAGTGTTTCGGATAATAGGTAAGTTAATCGTACCACATTTTATATTATCTTGCTTTAAGTATACTGACACAAAATAGTACTTTAGTTTAGGCCAAAGTACCTACATTATTACATCACATTTATTTTCGCCTTTCGATACCAACCTTATAAATCTTATGATTATGATAGCTTAGCTGATATTAAGGTACTTACTACTTACAGAGTGAAAATGGGAAAATATTGCTAGCAAATTTCTGACACTTTTAATCCCAGAGGATGTAGATTCAAAAGAGAAATGTTGCTGGTATTACCCAATTTGTACCTACATACGTCATTCAAATATGTACATATTGTACTAACTAAGATACTTACATAATTTCTGTGAAATAAAAATGTAGGTACTAAATTTCCTCCGTAATAGAGAAATTGGCTAAGGCAGTTTAAGCTCAAGATTTTATTTCATCTGGGAATACTGTATTGCTCGTAAAATTTATGGCTTCTGCTAAAAAGCCAGCTGAGACCGTTTGGCGTCCACACAAGTATAAGATCCTAAGTAGTTTCCACATTTTTAGTACCTACTTTCAATCTAAGTCTTAAAATTGACCAAACATAAATTATTTTCTTTTGTGTGCACCCTACGGTTAAAATAGCCAAATGTATCGTTCCTATTTGTGTTAATATTAAAGGATATTATCTTTTGGAATCAGCGTGATTCTAATACTTATTTTGTTTCTCTGTTTCAGGAGTGTACATATTTAGTGCAGTAGCTAATAAGTTTCGTTTGCACAAACTGAACAGAGTGGAGAAGTTTGTGATGTCTTATGGCGGTAAGCACAACATTTATATAAAATCGTTTACTGATTTAAAAATAGTCAATGTGAAACTTTAATATTAAGGGCGGTGAATGCGTAAATGCACCAAATCGCAGGTGTTTGTGGCCCGAAACAATGGGGAGGGCCATAAATATACGATGTGTGGGGCTTTACGAATTACCGACCATCTTGTTGGGTTGTGTAAATTTTGTGTGTTGCTTTAAGCAGGAAATGAGTTTTTCTCCTTGCAAAGAGATGAAGAAAACTTCACTTACGGCCAAGGGTGACGTGAATATTTTTTTTAGGTCTCCGCGGTGCAGTGGCCTTTGCGTTAGTACTTTTGATAGATCCTGCAGTTGTGAAACTACAGCCTATGTTTGTGACAACTACGATAGCTGTTATATACTTTACGGTGTTTATACAAGGTATCACTATTAAGCCGCTGGTAAAGATGCTTAATGTTAAAACGGCTGAGAAGCGAAAACCCACAATGAATGAAAGAATACATGAAAGGGTAAGTTTTCAGTGTCATACATATTATGTAAGTTCAAGATTGAATAGCTCCCCGTGGAGAATATAGGTATAATGATGCATTTATCCATTCTGATCAAATCAAATCAAACCATTATTTATTCAAGTTAGTCTAGTAATAACTTAATAACCATTTTTGAATCGTCAGACACAATAGGAAGTAACAAACTAAGTTACTACCGTCTCTAACCATACACCCTACATCACTGACCTGAGAAGAACCAGTAAGAAACTCAGCGGGCCTTATTTTATTAAAACTGTATAAAAATTATACTGATTGGAGGAAATAAATGTTTTAGCATTTTAGTTCTTCCGATATTGAGATGCATTTGGCCCAACGGCACATTTATTTTATTTATAACTTAACTCAGATTAGTATTATATCGTGGGTTGACAACCAAAACTCACTAAGTAACAAAATACCTACTTGGAATAGAGATCGTATCTAAGTTCTGATTTAATACTGACATAAGAGGTTGCTAAGAGTAGTGATAGTTTTTATTGTGAGTTTTGGTTGTCAGCTGACGAGATTATCCAAACACCAAACGCTTTTTTTACAGTTTATGGACCACTTGATGGCAGGTGTGGAAGATATTTTAGGTAAACATGGTAACCATCATATTAGGGATAAATTCAAGAGATTCGATAACAAGTTTATACGCCCGTTTCTGCTAAGGAATTACCAGGTCAGTTACAATCCTATAGCTTGGGTATCACAATTTAGCTTTTTTTTAAAGATTGTTTATGAATTTTAACTTTATTTTAGGGCCAAGAACCAAAGATATTAGAAACTTATTCAAAACTCGCAATGAAAGACGCTATAGAATATATGCAAAGGAACGCATCAACCATTGGAAACATTTCAGGCGCGGAATCCATGTCCGCAATATTCAAAAACTACACTAACACCAATTTCAATGGAAGGTAGGATTTTGTATTTCCATGACAAATGTTACTATGACAATTTTTTAAAACAAATGTTTATTTTTTTAGTCCGAGTTTCAGTCAGTTGGATTCGTCGACTTGGAACATAGATATGCAAGAATTGGAATATAATCCAAGCAAGAAGGACTTGACGGATGCTCGTATCCACCATTTGCTTGCCGAGGAGTTATGCAAGCCGTATAGACGTGTATGTGTATGTGACATTTTAAGCACCCATTTCATTAGGCTAAGAAATTTATTTTAGTCGTTCTGCAAACTGTTTGTTTGTAATCTTATAAGAATTGCTCTTGAAGGTAAGTATTAGTGAATTCATTAGTAGATATCTGCAGTTTTTGCTATAGGTACTACAGTAAAGTGAACTTAGCCTTGAGTAGTTTTCCAAAACCTTATTATTATAAGTTATAATGCAGCTATATTCAATATTTATCTGAGAAGATCCTCGTAATTTAAATTACTAACAATATAACAAAGTGCATGACTCGAGTTTCCTGCCTGCTGCAGCGTATTAAGTCTTTTATGCCACACAGCTATATCCCCAATCCAACTATAATAAGTATAAACTTATATACTTTTCTCCATATCATCAGTTGACAACCAAAACTCACTAAGTAACACATACCTACTTGAAATAAACCTCATATCTCATTTCTGATTCAGTACTGACATAAGAGTTGTTGTTGAATAAAGAATAAAGAGGTTGCTACTAGGGCTCTCGGTCGTGTCCGGGTTTCGTGTACCCGTTTCCGTGTACCCGTTTCTTTGCTACCGGGAAACGGGTTTCTTACCCGTTGGAAACGTTTAATTAGGAACCGTGTAATTAAGACACGGATACCCGAGTACCTGTGTCTGATTCGCCCTCAATGTGTAGTGGCAGTGGCAATCTAAAATATAGGTACGATTTTATATTTGAACAAAGTATTGAACCACATTTAACCTGCAACAAAGAAAATTTCTAGCTGCGTAATTCTTAAAAAACTGCGAATTTTTCGGTAGGTATTTTTTTTTTCAGACTTTTTACTAATAAAAACATAGGTTTTTCGAATATTCAATTGTAATGGATCCGCAAGACTCAAGCTTGGAAAAGTTTCTAAGTAGATCCGCGGACCCGCGCTTGGAAACGTTTCTAAGTTGGAAACGTTTCTTGGCGTTTCGTGTCGTTCGGGTTCTTAGTACCGCCGGTGCTAAGGATTCGTGTACACGTGTCTGCGGGTAACACGGATACCGGTAGCCCTAGTTGCTACTAGTACTTGTTGCTACGAGTAGTGACAGTTTTATAGTTAGTTTTGCTTGTTAGCCGACGATATCTTCGTAAGTTATTAAGTCTTCTTTGCCACACAGCTATATCCCCAATCCAACTATATTAAGTACCTATATCGAGGGTTGCCTGATCAAACCTGATAAGTTGAGATAACTAGGTATTAATTATAATGACAACCTCACGTAAGTATTATGTAGTATCTTAAAAATCGGTTTGAACGACTTATCGGGTTTCACCAGGGAACCACTCACCCTCGATATAAGTTACTAGGTCAGTGCGGCTAAGTCCGTTATAATTATGCATCTTATACTGTTCAATTAGCCGGAAATCAGTTGGTAGACGGACTTTCCTGATAGACAGTCTTACCCGCATTGACCTTATTACTAGTTATAGTAGTTATCCCTTGGAATGTGCCGCAATATTTCTTATTTTTCAGCACCGTCGGCTAAGCTACAGTCGGCACGCAGTGAACGACCGTGACCTCGGCACGCAGGTGAACTATAAAACTCACATGAACATTCGCCGTCTTGTTGGCGACAGGAAACACCACCATAAACGTAGCAAACGGGGGAACAAGGTACGTCAATTTATCTTCAACTAAAAATGTAGGTTATGTGTTAAATTTCGATACGAATGCAGCGATATAAATGGCACAAAGCAGGTATTAGGTACTTTTTAAACATAGCATGGGCTGGTTGCACCAAAGTATAAGGCATAATACTTAATTATTATCATAATAGTATTAATAGTTTACCAAATTGTGCCTTTCAGCAGACCTAGCCAAGATGCCATTTTGCAATCGGATATGATATGCGATAATTAATAAATGTATGAGAATGACAGATGCGAACGAAAAGTCACGTGATCATTTCCACACATTATTATGGTCCCGTGACTTATCGCTTATCGTATACGATTGCAGAATGGCATCTTCCCTAGGCCTGTAGTTACAGGGTTTGGCAAATAATGTGCAACACGTCCAAATTCAATGAAATGATAATTGCAGTTTGCTGTCGCATAGATCCGTTTTTGAGCACTTGTAGTGTTCACCTATAAGTAAAGTAGTTACAAAAATGTAATCAAAGATGTGTTTTATCTATGTACTTATCTAAGTTACCTAATAAAAAAGAGGTACCTTCAGTTAGGAGCCTAAGTAGTTACCTTTTGTAACTACTGTCAGGTACAAAAAAATTTGGATAAGGCAAGTGTTCATTAAAATTTTCTAATCCTTGTCTGATACCTAGCTACAAATGTATGTATGTTTCTGTTTTGCAGGATGGCAAAAACCATGTCACATTCCCTGAATTCCAGCAAAATGGTTCCGCTAAACAATTCACGCACGGTAAAAAAAAGTATTATAGATTAGGTACTTATTTTATACTTTATTATTATCACGAGTGTCGATCGCATGCACGTGTGGGTTAAAACTATTTGTTTTTATTTATTTTTAGTTTCCTTTTTGAAACACGCATAGATTTATAAAAATAAAACCATTCTTTTATTTATTTGCTGAGCACAAATGCTTAGTTATTTCACTAGATATTATGGATTTTATACACGATCTATCATTAGGCAGAGATAAAGTTACTTGTATATAAATGTAAATCCAATAAATATACATTATCACTCGTGCACAATATCTTGTATTAGCGCCACTTTTTTCTTTTTATAGCATGCAATATTTGTAGTGGACCTACCTACACCCCAGCAAAGCCACACATTTGTAAATAATGATTTATTATAAAAATATATTTAAAATAGTCACTCACTATGCAAAAATCTCAGCCATTAGTTTTTGACTTTTCGTTATTTCAAAACGAAATGACAAATTGACAACCGAGCGTGAGTGAATGAAATGAATGATTACAGATTACATAGACGAGGTGCTGCAGGAGGACGACGATCGGGAGCCTCGACGCGACGGCGACGACGGCGGTATTACTTTCACTGCCAAGTCCCCGCGTAGGTATTCTGCATGGACACACTTGCACTCACGCGTTTGGATTTGAAAATGGAAGTAATTTTTTGACGGTCTTATTTTGACTTGAATCTTTCCCAGTTTCGACATACAATTTTAATTTATAATCCCTATAAAAACAAAAAGTTACGTTGTAATGCAAACCTAACTTGAAGAGGGTATTGAAGTTTTAGCATATCCTTTTTAACTAGTATTTGTAGCATTTTTTTTCTGCTACCAAAGCAATGAAATGCATACCTATATTGTAATATAAGTGACTGCTAAAAATTTCAACAGAATACAGGTCTAAAAAACAACATAGGTGTCAATCTTCGATTTATTGACTACGATATCTTTTGATTTTCATGATAATTATGAAATATTTCGACACGATTCAAGAAAAAGAACAGCTTATGTTTTAAAACTCTAGGCCCTATCGGATCGTGGTATTCCCGATGGATGAGCGCCAACAGTTTGTATTCAAGACGAAGTAAAATCTGAACGTTTAATATATGAAATTTCGTTTGAGCTAACGAATTCATTTCACATTCAAATCCGAACACTCCTTAATGTCGTTGAGAAATGTATTTTTATAATTTGTTTCGCACTTTGTCGTGAGTTTTAACAAAAGTAACGTAACTACAGGTTATTTAAACAAAGTATAATTTTATTTGCTGGGCCCCTTATCTGATCCTTAATTTGATATGGCTATACCTAACCTTCTGTGAGAATGTGCTGACGTATTTGTGGTGGCATGTTTCGATACTGCATTTGATTTACTCTTCCATTTATTTCTTATAAGTACTTAATTTTTTTTTGTTTGATTTTTAACTAATAAACATGACGAAGTTCGGTCGATCTGCCACAAATACAGCTGCTCGCTAGCATCATTGACAGTGCGCTAGCTCCTTAACTTCCACTCTATTCCATTTCTGCTTGTTTAATTGTGTTTGATTGTCGTTTTCTTCCCTTCTGGCAATTTCATGTGGCACCGCAATTATCCTCCCTGATCTGGGTGTAATCAGCTGGATATAAAGAAGTGAGCCCGACGTCCTCGCATAAAGAGAACAGTAGCTCACTTATTAACCAGCTGGCTAACTTACCTGGGTTCAACCCGCTGAAAGCGAGGATAGTCAAGCAGTACGCTAAAACACCTGAGGAGATATTGCCTACAGCAGTTGAGAAATCCTTACCGTGGAGAAGGGATCGATCCACGTACAACTTCGGTATGTTTTGAGGAGAAAATATGTTCAATATACGTGTTATAACTGTCTCTATTAACGTTTGATTAAAAGTATTAATTAAAACAATATTTGAATGACTTCATTGAATTACTTAGGTGGTGGTTAGTCTTATTTCATAGCTATCTTCTTAATTAAAATTCTTCTTATTATCTTAATTAAAATACTTTTGATCACACGAATAAGCTTGTAACAGATTTTTGCATGGCATATTTCTACTGAACAATATTTGACTCAATAATCTGAGCGATTGTATAATAAGTAGGTAGGTACCTAAGTATTTTTATTTTATCTTACTGCTATTTATATGTGTATTGATGTCTTTGTTTACGTCCATATATAAATTACGGCAATTATAATTCAAGTAACTTGCATGTATAATGCCGCACAATATCTTACCTTATCTTAATGTATCTTAGTCTAGTAGATCTGTACCTTCACATATTAAAATTTAAATATTTTACCTATTTGAAAAATTGCATATTTTTGCAATATTACCTACACTAACTACACTTTCGCAACTCCTTCACTTGCTACATAAGTGCCTAAATCCATGTAATTTAAGCCATTTACGTAACTTATTCTACCATTTCAATAAAACACGTATGACCACAATAATAGTATTTTAGTTCCGCTAAAACAATGCATTCAAAGTATAGCATGAAGGTAGAATTAAATGAATTGGAGAATACCTTTAAGTACTTTGTTACTTTTGTGGACATTTTATTGATCGGGCTTTTAATTTTATTTTAGTACCAAATGAGGATATTCTAGAAGAAGATGAAAGGAGAATGTCAGACGATAATGGTAAGATACGACCATTTATATTGATAAAAAATTACATGCTGTTACAACTGCGCTCTCAGCGGAAGACTTCAAACGTCACAAATAGCTCTTCTTCGATAGTATCAAATCAAAAGTTCCACTCAGCCTTCTGGGCAATCGGCCTAGAATGAGAAAACCTGGGATAAGATTTACTTAGATTTTATATTTTGAAGCTAGTTTTACTTGAGTGGTTATGATGTATATTTTATTACAGATACCTATATGATAGTAGCGGATCAGGCACGAGTAGCAACCCCCACGGCAACAGAAACCATGTTACCATGGAAGCGTGATGAAGCAGAGGGTTATTCTGGCGGTTTGAAACAATCAGAGTTTCCTTCCTGGGCATCCAATAAAGAATATTTGGCATACAGCTCGCCTTCAGCCACTTTCTTAGGTAAGGCTTATTTCAGATTTAAGATTGGATCAAGCAAATTAATTAAGTATTCAGAGTGATCAATTGTATTGAAATTGGATTATAGATCGTTAGATTTCAATATGATGCCAAAATATTCATAAAAAATATATTTCAAAATGAAGATAAATAGTTTTCATCGTATTATTATTTATTGTATAACAATTCGGAGACTTACAACTTTTACTAGTGCGATCAAATCAACATAATACGAATGCAGACATTCATGTCATTAGCGCAGATATTTTTACTTACCCACACGTTGCAGTTTCTTTACCCTAATTAAGGTCAGACTTTTAATTGCATGTCGTCCTTAAACATGCCTTATGTATTGTAGTAGCAACATGTAACTTGAAAATGATCCGATGACCGTATTGAAAATATCATTTTATAAATCTTAACATAAGCATGTCAATCTTAGCAAGTTTAATTTTGAATCCAATTGTTCTTTATAGATATGTAGATAGATACCAATGCATATTCATGACACAGTTTGATGTAATAATAATTGAGTAAAAACGTTATGGATACGTATGATTTCAAGCATTGTATCGTATTTTCACTATTCCGATTACCTGTATGAATTTATCTAGTTTTAGTATTTACCAACATAATTATCATTTGGTTTTTTTCTCTTTTCCCCTCCACTTCACCATTCATGATCACTAGGTGGTATAGAGAAGCCAAAACATCCAAAATCTATCATAGGTTTATTACGAAGAGAGAGCTCAAGTTCCACCCAGGCGGGAGATGCGGTAGCGTCAGATTCTGAAGGAAATAAGGCGGAGTGCTCAAGGGGAGAGAGCTCCGGCTTTAAAGATTCATTTCACCAGCCAAGACAAGGACCTAGCATGCTGTCGAAGAGGAGCACTAGCCTTGGAGGGCCGTCGGTGCTTTTGATGGAGGACGTGGCTCACTCTGACCCATTAGGAGCATCCACACGACCTGCTAGCATCATGCAAGGGCCTCACCGAGGCCAATGTCGCAGGGGGTCCATGTTAGAGTTGACCGGGTGCGTATGCATAATTTCTCTGTTAATACTTTAAACAAAATATAAAACTCCAGTGACCCTACCGCGAACTACGAATGAAATGTTGTCTCTCTCTCGCATTCGTGAATAGTGTAAGTGTTTCGTAAGTGTGACGGGAAGGCAATATTTCGTTTGTGGTTCGCGGTAGGGCCTCAGTTCCAATATAACGATGGTGGATATATGTGAAGACTACATATATTTTACATTAGAGTGCATTTTATCAGTTCATGCCAAAGACCATGTTAAGATATGTTAAGATACAGTCGCGTCTATAAAAAAGCACAGTCAGGGGTATATTACTTATGCTCCAGACATAAGTAAAAAAGTGTACAGATATTTTTGCCCTTGACTGTACACTTTGGAAACTTTGAATAATAAACTTAAATCTGTCTACTTCTAATTTTCGATACGACAGGCTAAATTGATAAATATAAATATTGAATACAGGTAAAAACCACTTGTATCCAAACAGTTTTGTCCGTTACATTTCAGGTCTATGTCCCGCGACGCGATTTCAGAAGAAAAATGTAGTAAATCATTACCTGAAAGTGAACGAATGGGCGTGCGGCGGCTTCCTCTAGGCCAACAAAGTCTGCCGCGTGAACCCTTTATTCGGCAACTTACCATGGCCTCAAATCTTCTTACTAGTTCTTCAGAATCGGATTCCTCTGACGAAGGCACCTGAGTGCGCCGCCGTGGTGACCACGATAGGTTGCCACTGTTAAAATATAGGACACTTGAATGAGTGAATGAAACTCATCACACTTTACCTTATCTGTGCTGTGAATTTGTGGTGTAAAAAGTAGGATTTAACGAATGCGCGCTAAAACCAATGTATATTTTTATGAAAGCGTTGTTGTATAGATATTTTATGTAGATAAATGCTGTGTATTTGGATTATATTCTCTATACTTTACAATAGCTTAACAATTAACATAATGTTTGTTGTTCTACTGGGAACATAAAAGTTATGTAAATATACCTCATCATACCTATCATGTTATCTAATAGGTAAATTGTATTGAATACCTAATGCCTCAAAACTATAGGATCCTTGTCAAACGACTGTACTTCCGTAATCCTATTAGGTAATTATTATAACGTGCGAACATTTAATGAATAGGCATTTTAGATCCTTATAAACTTGAAATTCCCCATACATATTTTCTTACTATTTTGGTTAGTTTATATACTTAGTTACCTAATCGAGTAATCTTGATGCTTTATTAGTATTTGAAATATTACATGTAGGTTTCAGACTTATTACTTACCGATCGAAGCCGCGAGCCGTAAATAGTGAACTGCGAATTTGCCTAGACACATAATGAGAAGGTAAATAACCTAAATTATTCGTCGACTTTGTTTTTAATAAGGACTCGTAAAAGTAGGTAGATAATACATATTATAAATATAAAAAGACGTGAAATAGTGCGTACTTATGTCATGTAATGATCACCTTGTGACACTGTTTGTACAGCATTTTTGTCTAAAGATCCAATGTTATTGTGAATATTAGATATTAATCATTAATTCTGTGATTGGAAATTGACAAATTCGCGCCAATTGAATGTTGTTGACTTTCTGGCATTTAAGTAAAGGCAATATCCAGTTTGTAAATATTACCTAATGAAACTTAGGAAGAAAACAAAGAAATAGATTTTTAGGAAAAAAATGAGTTTGTACTTGATGATTTTTCCGTGATATGTTTTGCTAATGCTTACGGGACTATTAGGTGTATTAGAAAGATAATGGTATGACGAGAATGAATATAACAAATGGGGCCAATATTAACGCTACGGCTCTGTTAAGTTACCTAATGATGCAATGGAAACATCTGGTCAAGATTCCCAAGATTTATCGTTGTAGTAAATACCTATACTTAAAATACAGACAAAAAATTTGGTCAAGTGGTGGTACCAAATTTTTGGACTCCAAATACTTGGATATAATTTGCTTTTTTCGTGCTTGTATTGACTTCATTTCTACTTTCTGAAAATGTAAAGTTTAGAGAGTATGTACTTTTTGCGTTCGGAGTCTTGTTAACTATTAAGTAGCACGCATATAACGACACCTTTTAACTAAGCAAAAAACCACCTATGAGAATGGAGATGGAACATAATTATGAGAACTTGGAGAGTATTAACCAAAGATAAAATAATTTTACTTAATTTAATGTATTTAGTAAAGTTAGGTACTTATCCCTTGTAAATACGCAATTTCTAAATGCTGAATTGTTATTTAGATGCTTAACTGTGTAATATAAACTGTACGTATTAGGCATACATAGCCCAGTTGATGAATTGACTTTTATAGAATACCATACCAATATCGAAATATGTACTTAAGACTCAATAAAATACTCGTAAATACGTACCTACTAAGTAAAGATGACACAATGGCTGGACGTATTCACAAACAATGCATTTTGTAAATTACGTGTAGTTTTTAAATAGATAAATTAGTACAATAATAGCGGTTAAACAGCAAAGAAACTAGCAATCTTTGTAAAATAAATACGTTGTTACTTTAGAAGTTATTCATTTTACGATTTTTACGTTAAGTGCGATTCTATAGACTCAAATGTACGTAATGTAAAATTTGTGTTATGTGAACATGAAACATTATCTAATTTTGTAACAACTTATTTTTTGTTTCAATATTATTTTTATCCTTACCTGTCACAAGAAAGGATATTCTATCATAACCAATGTTTTGTTGTTTTGGCTGTTGTAAATATTAATGATATAAATGTATGACTGATCTTATCAACGCCACAGTAGAGAAAAATAAAGATGCATTACGTGAGGTAGTATGTTAAGTAATGTTACACTAGAATTGAGCCAGTGGTTTCAATTGTTTTCAAGTTCTGATAAGTAGTGTGGCTGTACTCCGGAAATATGGTAGCTAGCATGAAATTGAAAACCCTAGCGGTAATCATAAGTTACTGTAGGTACCAGAATTACCAGAAGTTTTTCAATGCGAATAACTTTTTAACGCGTGTCGTACTTACACTGTTTACGGAAAAAGCCAACAAATTCATGTATTCGATTTTTTATATTCTTAACTCATATTACTCATAGTATTTGTAGATTTACCGGTTTCTTCCCGCATTTCATTAAATCGACGGAAAAAACATTTCTAATGTGAATAAAAGTGTAAAATTAGTGTAAAACGCGACAATCAAATAGCTAAAACATTGAGTGATGAATTGCTGATAAAAAAATGTTATCACTATTATTTAAATTTTTAAAATAGAACGGTTTCCAATAAAACCCTGGCTTTAAAAAATTCAGTGACTATTCGTACACATTAACTTAACATTCCCATTAGAACTACAGTACAGTTAGAGTCAAATACCTACTTTGTAGTAGGAGCATTAAAGTAGATACTTAAAGAGTTCGTACCCAACTCCGAACTATTTGGCTACTTTGGCAGCTCTCTAACGTTGACTGTATCATTTATTTTAAAATTAACGTAGGTATTGTACGTTGACATTCGAATCAAATTCAAACGTACTAATTTTGTTTAATATCGAGTTTTAGTACTTTAGCAGTTTCTAAGCGTGACTGTTGTTGCGAATGAGCGATAAATATCTAAACTCATCCGTGAATTAATAATAAGTGATAATTGTAACAATGTAGATAACATCGACAATAGAGTAGTGCATTCATTTCACGACTGATTGAGTTGTTTAAATGTGGACATTGTACTTAAATATTTAGTAGTTAGCGAATGATAGTAACAAATTCAATTGTTTTATTTTATCAAATTACTGCAATTGTGAATCAATTCAAGATTTATAAATGATATTGATAATCAATTAATCGGCCATTCCAAGATATAAATTTCTATCTGTATTGAAAAAGGACTTCTTTTATGCAGTACCAAACAAAGTTTTTCTATGGTCTATGAATATGGTGTGTCAATTGAAAACATAATAGTGCCTAGGCTTAGATCTACACCGCTCATTGTTTAAATTGTTGAAAAATAGTGGATCATGTAAAAATAAAGACTATGACTGGATATTTACTTGTTTTATTAATGAGCAGAATTTTGAGTAAGTATTTGTAAAACGTAACCTTTTACCTGCAGCCGTACCATGAGTTGGCAAGTAAGGTTTGCGGCAGCGTTTACTCGTTAAGGTGCGTTTAAACTAAAAGAGCATTCGCTGTTCTAGCGCCCGTTCTACGAAATCAACCAATCACGTTTTGTGTACCGATCGAATTTCGTAGAGTGGGAGGTTAGAACAGCTAATGCTCTTTTAGTTTGAACCCACCTTTAGGATGTCGTTAGGTATGTAAAGCTTTCTATCACGCTTGCACTTGTTAACTACGTAACTTGAGAACTCATAGTAGGTATGGCTACAGACAGAGCAGGTTAAAACATAATATGTTTTTTTTTAATGACGAAATATTATTTCGTCATTTACAAGTTATTACATCCAAACAAGAAACGAATCATAAATGTAATTGATTAATATTAATCTCTACGTCAAATACAAAAGCTATCACTCAAACGTATTGCCACTATTGTAGGTATCAAAACTGAATTTTAACTTTACGCACATACGTCTACGTTTATATTGCTCTGTGGACCGTGACTGATATATCAGTATTTGGCGTTGAACCTGCCAATTATGTCAGTCGTTGGCGTCCAAAAGATTAATATGATGATCAGCGATCACTATAGCCACCTATTGCAGTTGCTATGATGTTGATGATACACGATGCCCAAGATTGTCATGAGAGTGCCTCAGGAGTTAAAAATGATATCAAAATATACTGAATTTAAACAGAAACTAAAACAATACTTATTAAGAGATTGCTTTTACAGTATTGACGAGGTGTTTGGAAATTGAATTATAGAGTTATGTTATTTTTTTTATTTATATTTTATTTGAAATATTTAGTTATGATTTGTTTCTATATTGTTATTAGCTTGATCTCGTTAGGTATAAGTTTTTGTGAAATTGTTTACGTAGGTTTTTTTTATTATTTTTATTTGTTACAATTATTGTCAATGTACAAACTATAATTCAAACACAATCTTGTATTGTTTATGAATAAAGATACTATGACTACTATGACTATGACTATGAGTTAATAGTTTTTCGTAGGTGCCATAGGTGGCAGCACTAATGAAGCCATTAAGTTTTTGTTGTGACGCGATAGATGGCAATATCGTTGTGTTATGATGTTGTAATGTTGTCATTTGATGTTCGCAATCTTTCTTTATCTATGTGATTGAGTTGGCAACATTAGCTAATCATTCATTCATTCATATCATGACATTCATGTCAACATTTTCTATTATGGTAACATTCGTAAAACGATGTTTCGTGCCGCTCGCATTGTCTTGTGATTTTTCTTCTTGTTTATAATTTTCACGAAAATAACGGAAAATGAAACATAACTGTAAAGTTTTATATTAGACAATAAATGATTATTAGTCGTAATTTATTTGGCCGTGACCTTTCGAGTTTTAATATTCAGTAAGCTGTTTATCATGTCTGGCGAATGTGTCAAGATTAGAAAGAAACATACTTTTGCTTCTTAATACGGATAAATAGCGGTAAGAATATAATAAGTATGATAAAATAAATATTCAAATAGTATTTTTTGTAGGTTACACTTTATTTATACCTAGATCAGTTGGTAAAATTGGTTTCAGTTGAGGAGTTCGTATCTAGGTGCCTTTCTAAATGTTACTTGTTTTTAATTTCTTTTTCGCCTTGTTTTGGAGGTGCACTTTTAGTTAGTCCGAAAAAGATTCTAACTAGATTAGTGTTAAGTATGGAACTAGCATGGCTACCTGTTATCTTATCATTCCAGTTATCAAAGGGACACTACATAACATTTTCTCTTATTGTTAGCTGTTACTTTAAATATTTTTAATATTCTTAATAATATGTTTCTTGTTTCAAATATAAAGACATTTATTGAAGTAGATATTATAAGCCTGATATAAGACATCTGTATCAACTATTTGAATTTTTATGGTTAAGTAGTTTCTTAATTATATTTTTTTGTGGATTGAATCAACCTGTCCAAATCTTTGTAATCTCATAGTTTATCAGTAGTTTTAATTATATCACTGATACCATTTTTGATTTATCTAGCAATATTCTGATTATATGTGTTGTTCTAGTATCTGTCTTAAATATATTTTCCATATTTAGGATGCCTTTTGGGATCTCTTAAATCTATCAACTAGGACAAGGCTGATAACCCCATATTTTAGAACAGTATTGGTTGATCTTACACACACAGCAGTCCAAGACTATATATTTTAAAACCTAACTACAAATTAAATATTGCCCGGTTGTCCCCGAACACTTGCTAAACTAGCACAATATGGGAAAATACAAATGGTTGGCAACACTACCCTCATTCCACTTTACATCTTGTTCAGTCCAAAAATCGTTATCACACTTGGGTACAGGTCTTATCAAATCAAGATTCAAAACTATGAACTATAATATTAAATACTATTTCATTCAAAACAGAATAAAAGTTTAATATGTTTATAAATATTTATTTCACGATTCACTTTCATCAAAATTACCAACAATCTGTTGACAGTGATGTTCTCATGATTGTAAACTTTTGCACAAGTAAATTTTCTATTTGTTAGCAACAATGTTGTCATATTGAAAAAGCATTTTGTACAATATTTTAAATTAATAATTAAGTTTATTGCTTATGCTTTCATGAATACAAGTGGCATTATTCTTAAACATAAACCAAATAAAATTAAAACTGTTTTTAAATGTCACTTCACATTTCTGCATGGGATGGTATAATAATAGTTATCATTTGATTATCTTTACCTTCCTGTCTAATAAAAATTGTTCTTATCAGAACCTAGTATATTATAATATATACTATTATTGTTATTATTGTATTCAGTAACCAAACAGGCAGTTATAACTACCGAGGCTCACATATTTATATACATTTTTCAATTATGTTATGTTACATTGATACATGACAATGTTATTATTGAATTAGGTTTCATGTCCTAGTCTAATTTAGTTTTGTTATGTCAACAACTTCAAAAATAAATTGATAGTGATCTCAATCAATCTCTGGAAGTATTTGCCTTAATTTTGTTATTTGGGGTAATCTCAATGAAAAGCAATCTTTTAGATGTATCCAGGATATTAATCCTATTAGCCTGATCTGGGCTGATTGGGTCCTGGATTTTCTCCAGGGGAATAATAATAGAATAACCCACTGGCTAGGATCACAATAATGTTCTAGGTAGTACAAATCAGTAAGTGGTCCATTTTCAAACTTGTCCCTCCCACTTTTTCTTTGGTTTTGAAACTTTTAATATGATTTCCACTCAGAATCACCAGGTCTTTCGATTCTGATAGGAGAAATTTGTTGTCCCAAGGTTTTTTCCATTCCGTTACCATTTTTCATTCATTTTGTATGGCAGTAGCAGTTCGAAAAATGTATGTGAATTTTAGGATTAATTGTTTCTCCTTTTATTTATTCAACCTTTATAGCACAGTTACAAAAAATAAAAGTACAAATGGCGGACTTAATGCCTTAACCCTTAAATGCATATTGATGTATATATGCATCATGTATTTTTGACTCTATTGACAGCATGTCAGAATTCAAATTTGAATAAATCTTTGTCAAGGTCATGCATTTAAGGGTTAAGGCATTCTCTACCAGAAAACCATACCACCAAACAGAATCGAAAGGATCGAAAGAAAACACAATTCTGAGTGGAATTCATAGTAAAACTTTTAAACCCAAAAATACTTGAAAAAAAATGGCCTACTTACTGATCCGGGCTGTTTACTACCTTGAACATTATTGTGAGTAGAAATCATATAAAAAATACCTATGTTACAAAAAAAGTGGCTGGACAATGTTGAAAAAAAAAATGGCCCAAGTAAAAAAGTTAATGTGATTCCATGTTTGTAGGTGACGCTTCAATATGGAGCACTCAGACCTGGTGTCTGAGATGGCTCAGGTGGAGCACCTCACTACTCAGGAGAGGCTTCATCTAGCGAGGAGGTAAGTTTATTTTATTTTAATTTACAGTTACAAAATGGTTGATTGTAATTATGTGTTTATTTTTTTATTTATTGTATTGGAATAACTTCCATAATTTGAAACATATTCATGGCCTCAATTGTACATTATGTTATTTTTGTGGGTACCTGCCATGCTCTGCTGCCATAAATGCTGGGATATACGAGAAACATTACATACTTGCTGAATCATGATATTTTCTTGAATAATTTTTGCTGAATGACTGTTAGACTTACAGGCATATTACAAGTATATGTTATTGCTATATTTTATGTGAATTGACCTTGAAGGTATAGGTCAATTATTCTAGTTTTTTTTTTAACCATACTCACAGCCTATAACTTAAATTATCACATTTTAGACTTTCCAATACTTCATAAAAGATTGCAGCAGTGTGGTTAAAAAATGTATGCATACAAACATGTCACGTTGATTGCCCATACCATAAATAGTAAATGATGTTGCCAGTCCTAGACACAATAACAATAACAACTCTATGTTCATTACTGCCGTCAACAGTTAGTATAACAATCAATATGCAGCTACATTGAGCACATTTTTAATCTTTATTGCACTAAAGAAAACCTTAACGTACAAAAGGCGAACTTAATGCCAACATGCATTCTCTGTCAATCAACCTTAAAACAATGCAGAGTTGTGGGCGATGCTATAAGAATAAGAGATTTACAATTATTTAAATTTTAAACTATTGACTCTATGTATATGTCAGTATGATGTTGGAAGAGTTTCTTAAAATAAAGGGTCCACGGAAATAATATATCTCAACGTTATCATATCCGCCGAAAGACGCACTGTTGAACATTAGCCTCTCCCAAAGATGCCAACTGACCGGTCCCGCGCCATCTCCAGCCAGCGGACTCATGCTCCTCCTAATTAATTCAAATTTCAGAGGGAACAACAACATCTTACACTGAACAGAAAAAGGTGCAAATGCTCTGATTTTTATGAGGACCAGATATCTTCTTTTCGTGGACTCTTCAAATTATTTACTCGAAGTATAGTTATATTCTATCAACCTTCTGAACTATAAGGGCTTGTTTCACCGTCCAATGTCTCATTCCTGCTAGAAAAATATCCAGTATCTTAGATACCTACTAGATTTTTTCAAAGTACTTACTTACGATAATTTAGTCCTATAATTTTGACATCTGACTGACCACGTTTAATTAGTTACGTACACAGAAGGTAAAACGAAGCGTAGAAGTAAACTGGGATCCCATTAACTTTCACTAAATACTACGTTTGTTGACGAAATGGCCGTGGGATCTGGACATTATTTCACGGTTGTAATTACTCCATAATTACCTAACTTCAAAGTACACAACATTATTATGTTTACAAACAGACCTGATTCCCATGTTTCGTTTATCGTCACGTTTTATGTTTTCTAGACATCGCTGTTTTCCTTATAATTTGCAAAGTTTTTTTATCGTTTGTTGATCCATGTTGGCGAAGACGTGGATACATAGAAATGAGCCGGTGTTCGCAACCATGCGGGTAGTTATCATGCAAGAGTTTCCATCTGACAGAGTTTCTAAATATAATATCACCCTATTTATTTCAAATTGTGTCTTTTAGTTTGAGGAATTAAAAATATGGAACTGAAACTACTTACATTCGCTACTTACGAATCGCCGATTTGGAGGCAGAACCAACTATTTCGGTAAAACATCTTTTAGCAAATAGTTTTCTATGCCATGGCATAAAATACGATTTGTCAAAACCAACTTCAAGGAAATAGTTGGTTCTGCCTCTAAGTCTCTAACCCGGCAAAATACATTATCCGTTATTTATGAGTTTTATTCATACAATATGATTTTTTATTGTGCAGAATTTTTTAAACATTTATGTAGTAGAAAGTGCAGTCATGGAACACTCCTGTCATAAACATTTATGTAAAGTAAAAATATATGTTTAAAGTAATTTATATATTAACTGACCTATTGTCCCTGACACACACTTCAAGAAAACTTCGCCTAAATGTCTATAGAGCGTGTAATCGAAATGGAAATCTCATAAAAACAGGAAAAAATTTATTTGTCAGTACATTTCGTACACATCATTCCATACATAACATATGCCTGCAATATAACACGGCTGAAACAACTTCAGCACAAGTGTGAGCCTTGAAAATAGGTATCTTATCTATGCAAAACAATAGCACATTATGTTGCCGTGTCCCGCGTCCTACTCAATTGGTTACGGTTCTTCCTAAACACTGGTTGAGATGAATTAACTATAAAACTGGTGTATGTCCTCATTTAGTCATTGTCGTGCAGGCCTACTACCGTGAACACAGAAATTCGAAAATTTCGGAGACTTCGCACTCTGTCACTCCAACGTCGTAATTAGAGTGACAGAGACAAATCCCCGCAATTTACGAAATTCGGTGTCCGCGGTGTGCCAGTGGGCTAGATATATTGGAGCGGCCAGGGTGCTCACTGCTCACGGACGTCTAAGCAGGCCTACTACTGCGAATATCGAAATTCGTATATTTCGAGCATTTTCCGTCACTCCAACGAAGGCGTCATTAGAGTGAGGAGACAAATCCTCGAAATTTGCGGATTTCGAAGTTCGCAGTAGGGCCGGGCCACTGGCTTCTATTCTCATGGCGAGTGTGCAGTGTTTAGATATTTTTAAACCCCGGGGCCGTTTTGATATAAAATACGACTGTATACCTGCCGGGCTACATCAAATAGCTTAGTAGGTACCTACTTATCTTCAGTTCCAGTTATTACATTTTCTGCAACGTAACACCGTACTGTTAACTATTCGATCTCTTAAAATCGCATAGTAAAATAGACGAAGTATTCATAAAATTAGATGTTTATAAAAAAAAATCTATTAAATTAATCTGCTGACATTTTCTTCATGTATAATAAATAGCTAATTTGAGAAGCGTTATGGGTTAGCTTCGTATACTTTTATGAAGATAGTAGACATGTTACATAAGGTGGGTACCTACCTACTTGTATAGGAATAGGAACCTAAAGTAAGTTTTAGACAGACAGTTTTTATCATATAACTGTCTCTGCCTTCTGAAACGTACACGTAAGTGTTGCTGTTGTGTATCGTCTATTCTAATAACTATCATTATATTATCAACGAAAAGAACGCAAACGATAAGCGTGATGTATTGAAGTAGTTATTGATATCTTTACCCTACGATACTTTTGTAGATTATATTGTCATTGTCACAGATATCGTCAAGTTGTGTACGATTTCTTGTCACATTCATTGATAGAATATTTCCTGGTGCTTTTTTAACACACGAGTACTGAATAATCAGAATAACGCGAACCATGATTGACCTGTTGCTTCCCTGTCTCACATACGTTTGAATTTACAAGTGCGTGAGAGAGACAATACTTCGTTCTTGGTTCGTGATAGGCCCTCTGAGTAGCTTAGCATACGTAGCCAGGCCTACTACCGCGAAAATCGAAATTCGTAAATTTCGAGGATTTTTCTCTGTCACTCAAACGAAGGCGTCATTAGAGTGAGAGAGATAAATCCTCGAAATTTACGAATTTCGTTTTTCGCGGGAGGGCCGCAGGTATATTAGCCTTAGATATACATATAGGCTCATGAAATTATGCCCCATAAAATTTCTACGCAGTACAGTCAAAGGCAAAAAAGAACGTCGTAACGTAACATATATTTTACGAGAGGATTCTATCGATACATATTTTTGCACTTGATTGTACCTATGTAGGAAACTAGGAACCGTGCATGTTGTTGTACCTACCGCCTTGTATCGAAATCGCAATTTCATACTTGATATTTCAATACGTCCATGTCCATATTTCAATATGCAACGCATAGTAATACCCATAATCGCCACGCTGGGCAAGCGTGTTGGCGATCGTAGTTCCGTGTCCACTATGATGTTGATGATGCTGCTGCCCATTATTAATCTTCTATAAACGAAAATCCAGTGACACGTCAATGCCTTAGTTGATTCTTACGACACCCACGGAAAAGTTTGGGGTTGTGAGTGTTGTGACCAAAAAAGGATACGTTTTAAATTTTGGGTTAAATTGAAAGCGTATTCTTAATTGCCTAGGTACAATACTTTTGCGCAAAACTATCTGGCACCCGGTGTTGTGCTATGTGCGTTACACTTATATATTAACACTAGGTTAGAGTGAAAGAGATTGCAGTATGCCCTCAATCGCTATATAGTTTTTGCAAGGACATTGGCACTTCGCTCCAATAAGCAGTAGCCCTACTGCGAACTTAGAATTTCTGACATCTGTCTCTGTCACACCGATTACACCTTCGTAGGAATGACAGAGGTAGATGGCCAAAATTTAAGATTTTCGAAATTCTCGGTAACCCTGTACGAACGTGACAAGCTGCCCCCAATAATTCTCGCATATTCCCCATACCCGAAGGTCCACCGTTAACATAACCGTGTTCCACCTCTGTTGCACTTCCAGATTCTTACGTAAGTGTGACAGGGACGCAATACGTCGATCGAGGTTCGCAGTAGCCCTCCTGCCCGCTATGGAAATAACTCGATATCGTTTTCACTCACTTCGTGCGGGAAGTGTGGCAGTTAGGCTTCTTAATTAATGCTTTATTGATCTTGTGCGTCCATTTAACTCCACTTACTTGTTATATTTGAAGCGGAACATTTTAATAACTGGCATGTCCAGATTGGCTACCGTAAACTCAATGGTAAGAGGTATAATCACAATCATCGTGGATGATTATTTTTTGCCAATATTATTGCTATAAGAACTGCAATTGCTTATCTCGTTAATACAGGCTTTAAGTACGTATTAAATGAAAATGCAACTACGAGTATATGAGTAGTTGATAGATAAAGATGTATAGTCGCTCACAAATACCTATGTTAAGAGGCCTTTTTAGGGCCAACGTTCCGTAGCCAACATGGCAAAAACGGAACCCTTATAGTTTCGCCATGTCCGTCTGTCCGCCGCATAGCTCAGTGGCCGTTAATACTAGAAATCTGCAATTTGGTACATTTGGTACCTCCCCAACTGGTGAAGTGGGGATGTTTTTTTGTGTTATAGTGTGGGGTAAAATAGGTCTCTTAAAAATAATAAGGTTCTTAAAAGAAAGTTTTTTTCTAAAGTCAATATTTTTGGAGATAATCGCTGCATAAGAAAAAACAATTGTGACCCCCCCTCCCTAACTTTTGATCCGTAGGTCCAAAAAATATGAAAAAAATCGTGGATAGTAGACTTATAGAATACTTTAAAATAAAATTATTTTGAATATAATCGGCCTAGCCGTTTTTCAATAACTACGGTACCCTACACTGAGCATGGCCCGACATGTTCTTGGGCGGTTTTTTGTCATGGTGTTAGTGTGCATGTTCAGAGAGAACCTGGCCGTCTTGTTATATTTGATGGTGACTGTATTTTCTGGTTAAAATTAACTGAATGGCGATTACATGATAAAAAAAAAAGTATAAGTATGTGTTAGACTAGTACACTTCGGGAAACCACGCGATGTCTTTTCGTCCGACATACCTCAGTGCGTTAAGACAAAAGTCTACAATCAATGTGAGTTACCAGTGATGACTTACGGCGCCGAAACGTGGTCCTTCTCCTTCACCATCGGCCTCATCTCTGAACTCAGAGTCGCTCAACGAGCTATTGAGAGGGCTGTGCTCGGAGTTTCTCTGCGTGATCGAATCAGAAATGAGGAGATCCGTAGGCGAACTAAAGTTACTGACATAGCCCTCCGGATTAGCAAGCTGAAGTGGCAATGGGCAGGCCACATTGCACACAGAGCAGATGGTTGATGGGGTCGAAAAGTGCTTGAGTGGAGACCACGGCTAGGCAAACGCAGCGTAGGACGTCCACAAGATGGACAGACGACCTTATGAAGGTCGCCGGGACACGCTGGATGCAGGTCGCATCTAACCGCCAGTACATGTGGAGGTCCAGAGGGGAGGCGTATGTTCACCCATAAGACGTCCAGGCTGAGATGATGATGATGAGACTAGTACACATTTCTTCACGCTAAAACGACTGTCTTTATCACCTACTGTGCGGCCTATGTTTAACTACGTTAGTTGACGCTTTTAATCGTCCAACGACAGCCATAACCTTGAACTCTCAACACATATGCCCACTACGATACTCCGGATCAACTTAAACTAGACACATTGCAAACTCCGTGAATCTTGTAACTATGTTTAGTAATAGTAACGGATGCTAGTTTCAGCACAAACAAGCAATAAACTTGATGTCTTATCTTATATGCAGCAGTTGCAAATCTTTCTTTATTGCCACTTTGTCTTTTTTAGAAATTCGAGTAACCGTGCGGCTGGACATTTAATCGTTTAGGTAAAGCAATTTGAAATGAACTTGGGCCTTCTGAATCAAGAACAAAAGATGAGCGTAATCCAATAAAAAATTGAATTAATATTCATCTCATTGCTCGAGTTTTTAGCAAATAGGTAGGTAGTAGTAGGTACCTACTACTTACCATATTTAAGTATACGAACCAGCGGCTCTACTGCTAACTTCGAAATCTGCAAGTTGCGAGGATTCGTCGTTTTCAACTTGTCACTCTAATGATGTGCTCGTTGGAGTAACAGAGACAAATCATTGAAATTACGAATTTCTAAGTTCGCGGTAGTAGGCCAGGTTTATAAAACAGAAATACAGATAGATGTATGGGATAGTTGTCTTTTGTTTAAAGCCACGGGTTGTTAGTTGGAGATGGGTTTCTAGCTTAACCCTTAACCACCTACGTGCGGTCTCACAGACACTGGATTATTCAAAATTGACAATAACTGAACGCCAGTACATCGCCCATGCCTCTGTGACCTTGTACCTTTGCCCAGCACCTCCGCAGTGCTGGCCATGCTGTCGACTCGTTCAGACGTGCACTCATTTGGATTTTGTGAGTAATAAAGTAGCATTGGCGGTCCGTGAGACCGCATGTAGGTGGTTACGATACATTTTGTAGGTGTCTCAGTGACCGCACGTAGGTGGTTGTGTTATTTAAATTTTGAACACAGTTTTGAAAAAAGGTTCAAAATATGAAGAAACTGGCCGAAAAATTAGTGAAACCCTATTTAGAGCGTCGTGCAAATAATCAGCGTCTTCCACGGGACTAGAAACTTGTTTTGAATGTGAATGTTCGAACAAATTGTGTGTCGACGGCAGACAAAAATGGTTATTTCTAAAGCATGTAATTTTACAAAAATATCTTATTTGTAACCAAATTAGATAGTTTAATAGCATTTTTGATTGCTCAATTTTATTTTTTTATAATGAAAAGCTTTAAATTATGTTTCTTAATTTTGTAATCTCATACCCTGAAGGATACTAAGTTTTGTAATCGAAAATACAACAAGTTAATAAATATGTTAAGTTTGAAATACAAAATGTTGATTATTTTTGTATTCTTGTTAGTTAATAAATGCCTGAAACTATTTAAAGTATATTTAATATATTTAAACCCCCTTCAGTCACGCCAAAGTAAATAAATCAGGTCCCATAAGAAGAAGCGGTCTCCAGGACCGCAGGTAGGTGGTTGTGTGATACAAACAGGACGTAGGTAGTCAAGGGTTAACATCCTTGATTTAACGCCATTTCCTGCTATTTGCGAATAACTTCAGGAAACCCTCAAGCTTAAGTGGACGCGTGCAGAAATGACGTAGAAAGTATAGACAAACAAAGCATTACACCGTCGTCGCTCACCAACTAAATAGCATCAGTTGAGTTTGTCTATAATAGTTAGGTAGGTACCTGATGTTTGTAAATACGCGACTAAACAGATCTAATATTTAAGACTCAGTTCAATTCAATTCAATTCAATATCTTTAATGTAAAAAACACATGTCAATAGTCAATTATACAATCATACAAATAAAATATACTATACTAAATAAACATCAATAAAAATCAAAATCCTAATTACATCATATTTCAAATTAAGAATAACAAAAAAAATAATAAGAATAACGAAAATTAATTAAATTTATATAAAATGTCACAATTATTAATCAACTAACCATATTAATAGAACCTACTACATAAATCCAATAAAAATATTATAACCCAAATACATTGCAATTCAGAAATAAATAATGTCAGACAATCATAAGTATAATAAAAATTAACATTAATGTCACTAAAATATCAGAATTCAAATTATTTAATGTTATATTTACTATAAAACTCCCGAACCGTAAAAAATGCTTTTTCTATCAAGAAAGCTTTCAATTTCTTAACAAACGGGTCATAAGAAGCCGCCTCTTTGATCTCACGATCCAGGCTGTTAAAAAATTTAATGCCAACAACCGCCAATGAGTTTGAAGTCTTAGCAAGCCTTACATAGACAGATTTTATGTCCCTATCAATTTTACGCTGTTCAGGACGACGCAAAACATAGTCACTCTTGTGTAGATACATGTATTTAGCTACCTCCAGAATGTATAAAGACGGCATTGGTTAAAATGTTGTTATCACGGAAATATTCTTTAGTAGGAGTAAATGGCGGCACCCCAGATAACATTCTAATAGCCCTTTTCTGCAGCAAAAATATCCTATCCCTATCAGCCGCGAGTCCCCACAGGTCAATTCCGTACGCCAGGATAAAGTTTACAGTTTTAAGCCATTGAAACTTGTGTTCTTTCGAGCTTGTGAAAGACAAATCCATTTTTTTCATGTTCTTAAACTCACTCGAAAATGCCACAATTCATTCCTTGAGACTTTTTATTTAGAGTGGAGAGAACTTACATCATACCAACTCTTGTGGTCTCCGATTACGTATCTTATCGAATAGTATCAGTAGCCCTACCATGAGCACTGAGTTGCCGCAACGTTATTAACGCGAACTTACTTTGTATCCATCCCGCTCGCACTCGCGTATTGATGCGAGCGAGCCGGATAGAAAGTAAATGCGCGTCAATGTTAATGTTAGCTCATGATACGGCTACTGAATCTTGAGATTCTTGAATGCTATCGTTCGTTAAGGCTGCATATCCATCGGAGATATGCGAGGAAGTCGTGAGGTACAGTAATGCCTAAAGATGATTTCGTGAGTGTTATTCTCACGCCGCGGCCACGACATCGGTCTAAGGCGACCGGCTTAGCGGAAAACGTATGGCGCTCTCTCTCGTTCTCGTACCTATATCGGCATCCCGCTCCCACTCGTGGATTCGCTCGCCGCTGATTGCCTTAGACCAATGTCGTGGCCGGGGCATAAGGCGACCGGCTTAGCAGAAAACGTATGGTGCTCCCTCTCGTACCCATATCGGCATCCCGCTCCAACTCATGGATTCGCTCGCCGCTGGTCGCCTTAGACCAATGTCGTGGCCGGCATCAGGGATGTACTTGGTAGCTGAACAGTGCGAGGATGAGTTGGAGGTGCAAGTACTCATTAGTAGTAAGGTACCTAATCGAAGAGAGGAAAGTTTGGTACCTCGTAAGTCTCGCAACACATTCTTCGCACACAACCTTCCCTCCTTTTATATGGACGAACTTTTTTATCAGCTGAATTGTGTCAATTAGAGCTACGCTTAGCAAGGAAGGATTACGTAAATGAAGCGTTTCTATTAGTTTAACCCTTAAATGCATAGTGATGTATATATGCATCATGTATTCTTGACTCTATTGACAACATGTCAGAATTTAAATTTGAATAAATCTTTGTCAAGGTCATGCATTTAAGGGTTAAACTAGAATTACATGCCAATTCGTCGAAACGCATCATCGCACATCTCTGCTGGAATAGCAGCCTAAGTAATGCGTACACTTGTACTCAAACTACGTACGTATGGCGTTTATTTATATTCCTGAAAGGGTATACGCAAATTAGCATATGGCTAGTCTATACGTGTCTATACGTAATACGTTATGTCAACACGGTATACATCCGAGATATATATTTTTACCCTATTACGAAGTAATAAGGTGCAAATTAATCTTTCAAGTTTAATCGTGAGTAGATACACAAATATGTTTGCTCTCTTCAATTTAGATAATCCTTAGCACTCAGGTTAGGTTAGCACTTCGGGAATTTAGTAGCTAGTAGTAAGTTATATGTAAATGTTACGGTTTCATATCTGAGTAGGTAGGTATTATAATCCTACCTACAAGTGATAATAAACACTCATTTTAAGCCACTACAAAAAATAGACACCTTATCAAGTTTAAGTACCTACTTAGCAATGTATGTTTAGTCATTGGTAGTTGGTAGTTGCTATATATATATATATTGTAGTATTTCAGTAGTAATAGCTGTTTCATATAAAAAATTAAGAACATAGTTTAACCATGAAAAACTCGCTTATAACAAATATATACTAAGATTCAATTCAAGTACCTAAATCTGGCTGACTTCATTAAAAAAGTGGGCATTTTCAGACAGTTGAACAACCTAAGCTACCGGTAGAACCTCGTCAAAGTGATAAGTAGTAAACGATTTCTTTAAATCAGATTTTTAACGTTATTTTGCCTTATTTCACGAGTGTCTTAAAGTTCTGTTCTGTTTTTAGTATCACCATCATGATCAGCATATTTCAGTTCACTCCTGCACGAACTTAGGCTTCTCCTATTGATGATGTGTCATGGATGCATTAGGAGGTAATGCCAATAATCGCCACTGCAATTAGCATACAGGTGGCGATCGCAGTAGTGTGTCCACTATGATGACGCTGACGCTGCTGCCCATTGTCAATCTGCAATAAATTAATAGTCAGTGACATTTCAATCCTTCAGTCTACTCTTACCACACCCACAGGAAGAGATGGGGTGGTGACAAAATGTGTTCTTACTGCCGTCGCCACGCGCATATTTTTTACAGTGGTCTGCCGCTACAAAGTCAATCCTGACAGCTGTCAGTTCAATATATCACTTCTTGACATATAATCAGTTAAAATGACAGGTGTCAGAATTGGCTTCAGGACCAAACACTTTTTTTTTTTTTTTTTTTATACCACGTCGGTGGCAAACAAGCATACGGCCCGCCTGATGGAAAGCAGTCACCGTAGCCTATGGGCGCCTGCAACCTCAGGGTGTCACATGCGCGTTGCCGACCCAATAAAAATAACGTTGGCACAACAAAGTGGCTCCACTCCACCTGATCGTAAGTGAAAAGTAGAGCCCAAATCGCGGCGGCAACGAACAGGAGACAATCAGTAACCTGTTTGTTGCCTGTTACTGCACTGTAGTATATGTATTTATACCATTCGCCAGCAGAAAACAAAAAACTTGCATTATTTCATAATCAGAATCACACCTGCGACCATATACAGGGTTTTTCCAGCGGGGTCAGCGGTGTCGAAGCTTTTAAGGGCTTAAACTACAATTAATTTCATCGATAAATTACCATGCATTTTTTTTGTGCCAACGATAATTACAACACAATATTGGTTTTATCACTAACTTAAAACCTTAAACCTTGAGTTTACATACAGTTTTAGTTAAAATGATTGATATTTATTAGTATTAACGTAAAAATATATCTGCGTGAACACGCGATATGTGATAAAGACGTCAAATGCTATGGAAAGTCAACCATATTTGTTTATTTTTTTGTTTTCTACTGGCAAATTGTATATATGTATCAGTATAATTTCCTACATTATTTAAGGTGTCTTCTCCGTTATTCATCACTCGTTTATTTAAAGTATTTAAACGGAGAAAATCCTAATAATTGATTATCGTTAGTCGCGGGTAACTAAGACTCTTTCCAGGTCATTCGTCACGTCCCCGATAGTTCGGCGACATGGATGGCCGTTGCTATTTTCTCACAACTTACTTTTTCTCGGGCAACTAAATTAAATTATGATTTGGTTATGGTTATGTGTGATAGAAGAATATTGCTATTATTGGGGATTGCGATCAGCTCACCAGCAATAGTATCTTTACTTAGTCCTGCAAGTTTTGAAAAAAAAACTTATGCAAGATAGAGATGAAAAACTAAACTCATGAAGCTGAGTCAAAGGCAAAATATGATTTATATAAATACTAGCGACCCGCCCCGGCTTCGCACGGGTACTATACCTACATAAAAACCTTCCTCTTGAATTACCTATAAAAAAAATCTCATCAAAATCCGTTGCGTAGTTTTAAAGATTGAAGCGTACAAAGGAGAAGGACATAGGGACAGAAAAAGTGACTTTATTTTATACTATGTAGTGATGCTCAAAAATATGTCCCAGTGCACTTTAATTCTGTGCAATAAGAACGTTGTAGCATATTTGTAAGAGGATTCTCTCGATACGTATTGTCGCGCTTGACTGTACAATAACCCCAAGACTGTTAATGTTAAGAGTACCTATTAGTACCTACTAGTCTAGTAAGTCGGAACAAGCGATGACAACATTTTACGCTTCTTCTTCTAGTTAACTTCTTCCCTTCCACTTTTCCTTCAATTACAGTTTTAATGTAATTGTCATGTCGTAACATTTTACGCAATGGGTAAATAATAATTTCCGTTGGATGTTATGATTATGAACATTCCATACATTGATTTGCAATTTTAGACAATTTAAAATAATAGTATAAGTACTATAAGTAGTTTAATTATTAAACGTATTACCAACGCCGGAGGTGGTATTTGAACCCACGTTATCAGCCTTCGCGACAGAAAGCTGGGGACGAGGGTATTTTTTCTTTGGTATATCGTCAGTTGACAATCAAAACTCACTAAGTAACAAATACCTACTTGAAATAGAGCTCGTATCTCCGTTCTGATTTAATACTGACATAAGAGGTTGCTAACAGTAGTGACAGTTTTTATAGTGAGTTTTGCTTGTCAGCCGACGATATGACATCTATAATAGGTACTTAAAATTATAATTATATGTAGTGTTACAATAAAAAAAATGCAACTTATAAAAATATTAAACAACTTTTTTTGTGGAACAATTGGATTTGTTCCACAAAAAAAGGATAATTGGCAATAATATAATAATTCATATTTAATATGAAAATGATGGTATCTTAAATTGATTACTTAAGTAGGTATTCGATATGTTTACCAGAACTTAATTAAAATACTACTCTAGTTTTTATGCGACATTGGACTGATTTGCCGGTTCAACTACTTTATTTGTGAGCGGTTTAGTAAAAACATCCCACTTTGGCGCTTGCAATAAGCTGCTTAGATATTTAATTCGTATAAAGGTACAAGCCAATTCGGTCCTTATTGCAAGTGACAAAGTAGGACGTTTTTACGACGCTCAAATTTGTTTGCAATCCAATAATTCACTCAAATGCAAATCTTACGTCATTTCTATCGTAACTTTTCATTATTGTTAGAATGAATAACCGATGACCCTTTGCCTTACTTTTTTGCAATTGATAAGTGAGTCAGTCATACCGAAATAAAGTGAAATAAATCATGTTTCCTCTTTTGCCGATTGCATGATTATCGACCGTTAACAACCCATGAGGGATTAAGATTTATTCGGAACGCGGAAATATACAGATATTGATATTGCTCTAGATTGAGCAGTTGCTGGGAATTTTTAAATGATGTATCGTTTAAACCGTATTAAAAAATATATTATAATATTAATAGTGTTATCTTTATACGTATATCAACCTTTATATCCTGACTTCTCTTAAAACTTCAGAACTTGAAAAAATATATTTTGGTTGATTTTACTTAACCCGTTAACCGCCAGTCTGATATGTTAGTGCATCAATATCCAACTCACAAGATAAACAAGAGTTTTGAAAAAAAGGTTTGTTTTGGTGTATATAACATAAAAAATTAGTAGTAAAATTCAAGGCGGACGAAAGTTACCTAACGCATGTAACATTTTATATAATTAATATACTATCCAAATCCAACAAAAAAAATTAACAAATGTTATTTTATTAGGCACACCTATTGTAATTCAAGTATTTTTGATCACAGTAAGATCTTTTCGCACTATCCAGAGTGAGGCTACTTACTACGGCGCGAAATTAAAAGGTTAGACTGCCCCATTTAACCCAGAGTTAGTTGGTTAACCCGAAATTGTGTAACTGGGACTACTAAGCTATCCCCCGAGCAAGCTGTTATAGCTATTTATAATCGATTATAACGTAAGTACCTATTTAATTTTATAGGTAGGCAATACATATGTTGGCACTTTCAGCGCCGCAAAGTCAAGGGCTTCGCGACATTCAGAACGCCAGTCACTTGTTTTTAATTGCTTAGTCACACGCGTGACCTATGAATTAATACCACAAGCAAGGCGTTCATTTTGTACGGTTGGCACATATAGGTAGGTAATGCAGATTATTGACACGGCCTTGAAATAAAAAAAAACTTAGAAATTCATTTTCGAGGATTTGGCTCGGCCACTCTAACCCCTAAATGCATAAGACTAAAATGAATTTCAAATATGAATCCTAAAATAGCAGTCAATAGAATTCAAAATCAAAGTGGCCAAATATGGCTTCGTGTGCATTAGAGGAATGATAACGCCCTCCTTGAAGTAACAAACAAATCCTCGGAATTTACGACATTCGAAGTTCTCGTCCCCGTTTTGTCCCGCGCTAAATCTGCAGCCTTGTGAATCTTATTATTCTTATAATCCCGCTTTTTTAGGGTTCCGTAGTAAACTAGGAACTCTAAGTTTCGCCATGTCCGTCCGTCTGTCCGCAGCATAGCTCAGTGGCCGTTAGTACTAGAAATCTGTAATTTGGTACACGTATACATATTAATCACGCCGACAAAGTGGTTGAATAGTATGGGATATCGTTAAAAAAATAAGGATTTTTTTCTTAAGTCAATATTTTCAAAAATAACCGCTCCAGAATTAAAAAAAAATGTTTTCCCCCTCCCTCTAACTTATGATCCATGGGTCCAAATATTATTTGCCGCGTAAAAAATGTACATGACATGAGCTACAGTTGTTTTTATATCTGCGTTCGTAGTACAAGAACTTCCATGTAACCTTTAGGACAATAAATCTACCGCGCAAACGCATTCGCGGCTGTCGTGATTGGCACAATTGACATTCAATTGACACGTCACGCTGCTAAACGTTTGGTTCACGTGTGGCGCAAACATTCGTTAGTTGCACTACTGCAATAGTTGCAATACAAAAGCGGGTATATCGAAATAGGTACTTTTACTGACCCGAAACAATAACCAACAACGACAAGCTTTTATTGAGTTTCACCTTTCAGTGTCTTTTACCAAATCTTGCGAGTTAAAGATCCACTCCACTTTCCGATGACCTTTTGAACTGAAATATTGAATACACAATGTATACCATTCGGCAGCAGAATAAAAAAATAAACCCAATGACAATTCTCAAAAGTTACCTATTTTTATTTGACCTCTGCCGCGAAAATCGAAATTCATAAATTTCGAGGATTTTTCTCTGTCACTCCAGCGAAGGCGGAATTAGAGTAAGAGAGACAAATCCTCGAAATTTGCGGTTTTAGAAGTTCTCGGTAGGGCCGTAGTTCATTCCTACAAAAACTATTAAAAATGATTAGACCAGCTAAAGCTTAAGACTGATGGTTATTAAGTTATTATATTACAAATCCCGTTAGTATACCAGTTCCGTAGAAATAGTTTTAAATACAATGAAAAATTGTATAGTTCAAAATTCCAGTTGTCTACGCAATTTTAGTTGAATATTCATATAATATGCAACGGTCATTCAAGTATTTGAGGCGAAGTTGACGTACAAAACCGGTTGTATTACGTAAACAAACCAGAATTTGCATGACTTAATACAACGAAGGATATCATAACATACATGGTAAGATTAAAAAGTTCCTGATCTGACATCACCCTTCACCTTAAACGGAGCTTATTGTTTTCGGATCAAAACGAAAGTTACTTGGCATCGAAACACAAATAAAGCAATTACGTATACTTAGGTCTGCCATTCTTAGTCAATACAGTCGCCATTAATAGAAGTTACGAACAATCTAAACAAACCGGCCGTGGCCGTGTGGTGACGGCAGTAAGAATACATTTGTCACCACCCCAACTCCTCCTGCGGGTGTCGCGCTGCGGGCGAAGGATTGAAGTGCCCCTGACCATTATTTGATAAAAAAAAAATTATGATGGGCAGCAGCGTCATCATAGTGGACACATTAAGAAATAGGTTTCTTGTCAGAGCTTGTAAAAGCTACAACGAAAATTATTTACAGTATGATATAAATCACATGTCACTCCAACAGTTTGTTTCTGCATTGAAAAATAACAAGGATAATATAAATTAATATATTAAAAAAAGAAAAAAAAAACGCATATTGTAGTATAAATAAAAATATTATAGTTGTCGGTTTCTGAGAGCAAACTTTTGACAGTTCAGAAATGAACCTTATGTATATATATATATACGAGGTTAAGTCTATCGAAACATTGATGAGGGTGATGTTGATATTAATGGGATTAATCTATAGCTGTCAGGGGTTCGTTCTTAGATCTTTCAGACTGTATATTGATACATAATAGTTATTTATGTGGCTGGCGCATAATAAGAGGCATTAAACATGAGTGTGGTTTTATGAAACGAGCCGTAGGCGAGTTTCATAATAAGATCACACGAGTGTTTAATGCCTAATTATGTACAGTCACATACATAACTTTATCTACATCCATATCATTAGTTTAGAATGACAATTTACCTTTATTTTCATTGATATCCACTAAGTAATTACCTCTAAATATAAAAATTCAAATCAGTTGAAATCACTCAATTTGAGTAAGGATATCCTACAATAAATATTTTCTCAAACATGCAATGAAATGTTGTAGTTACGTGCCTAAAAAGTGGCCGGGAAGTACCTCGTTGCCGGCCTAGGCCGGCAAGTGCCACTTTTTTAATTTTCATTCGACATAGGGTTGTGACCTGGCATCTTGGCTTTTAGCCAATAATTATCTGTAAGTAATATTAGTATTAAAAAAAATGATTGGCTAATTGTTGCAGTTATAATTAGGTATTTAAATTATATAATTTAAAATATGTACAATAACTACTCAAAATAATATTTAAAAAGCAGTATTATACGGTGCGATCCGTCGGCCCCGATCACCGAATGCGATTAATTGGACTCAACAGACCGAGTCGTCTAATACTGCTTTTTAGAATTAAAAATTGGCGCGTTTCAAACAGGTCGAACTTAAAAAAAAAATGAGGTGTCTGTGTCGTATTTGATTTTAAAGGCAGTATAGCTTAGTGCTTTCGCCTGTCCACAAGGACTTAAAATATAAAAAAAAAGTATTTGACTTTTGTTGTGTTTCAAAGACTTAGTTATGCAGTTGACTTATTATTACTAAGATGTAGATTGCTGTAATTTTTGTACAGAACTTCTATTTAATAAATTGAAAAGAACTTAAAAGAGTAGGTCATTTGGCAGTACTCAAACGTGACGTCACTTTTGAGTATTTCTTATAAAATTCCATAGTGGTGATCGTTATGACAGTTCGAAAAAAGATGCTGATTTGACTTGCCAGTCATCATGCCTATTTCTAAGAATGAAGATAATTTTTTTTGTTACATTTCATTGCATGTTTGAGAAAAGCATTATACATACCTCGGCCATGAAGTGACGGGTTGCCGTCCGAATACTATCCGGCCTCGCTTCGCTCGGCCGTCTACATATATTCGGCCGGCAACCAGTCACTTCCCGGCCTCGGTAGTAATGTACTATTATTGAAAAAAAAAACAACAAAAAGAAGTTGACTTCATAATGTTAAAATTAATATCATGACGACGATACTTTAATGTCAACATTATGATGCACTGTACTCTGCCTGTACTTTAATGTTAACATTATGATACAGTCACAGACACCGGTCTCTTAATATAGGTCATTACATTACCGCTTCTGAATACATAACAGGGAAATTATGATATTCCTGTAGATAAATATTCTTATTGTTATTAGTAAATGTTTACATATGTATCATATCATTTCATTGGAATGTAATGGTTTAAGTTAAGTTATGTTATGTGTAGGTCTTGTAGTACCTATAGTTAGATCCTTTCATATTGAGTCTTGTCTTATTTGAGCTAATTATTTAAATCTGATTATCAAAAGTGGAAACTGTTTTGGCTATGAATTGTTTGTATGAATTTATTTAAATGTAATATCTTGCCTGTTTGTTTCCCATGTACAAATAAAAAAAAATAAAAATAAAATAAAAAATTACTGCGATCGCCAACCCGCTTGCCCAGCGTGGCGATTATGGGCATTTACCTCCTAATGCGTCTATACGCATAGTTAATAGGAGAGGTCTACGTCCAGCAGTGGACTATTATAGGCTGATGATGACGATGAAACAAACCGGTCAAAAAAAATATCCATAACCTATTATATTGTTTTAATGGTTTATGTCAGTAGTTTAATGGTGAAAGTTGATTTTGTAATTAATAATACACGGATTTATGGTATTGAAAATTAAACAAAAGGATCAGAATCGTTAACATAGGGAACTCATAGTTTGGGAGCCTCCCGTATAATAACTGTACAAATTGTACAATGTCGTAACGCAAGCTTAACCGTTGTCGCGCACGCGTTGTGTACGTTGTTTTATTTATATCGTCATGTTACGACGATTAATTTTAATAGCTGAAATCGTTAAATCCACTTTTATTTTGAAATTCCAGCTGAAGTTTATCCTGACTTACAGGAGATTTATCAAAGCTATTGAAATCAAAATTTGGCTATCTTCTTTCTTTCTTAGCGTTTTTCGGCTACTTCGGTGTAGGCCTCCTTCAATGCTTTCCATTTTCTCCGGCACTGAGTTACTTGCATCCAATTTTCGCCCCGATCTTGTTCACGTCATCCTTCAAGCGCATTTGTGGTCGTCTTTGCGGGCGCTTTTCTCCCCTTGGCTTCCACTCAAGGAGACGTTTGCACCAGGATCTCTCATTACGGGCAACGTGTCCAGCCCACTCCCTCTTCAACTTAGTCTTCTACTCGCTTAGTTACACCAGCAACTTTGCTATGTTCTGGAAGCCATTTGTTGGTTTTATGGCCCGTTAGTGATATTCCTACCAGCTTCCTTTCCACTGCTCTCTGAGCTACTTTCAATGTGTGAATGACGTGACGTCTCTTGTGAAATCCCCATTTCGGCACCATGACTACTGATAGAATACACCGATTGAATTTTTTATTATTGACTGTCTAATTCACAATAACATTTTTTTTGTTTCAGGCGTCGCATGCAGCAGTTGAAATTATGGCAGCAACGCGAAAAGGAATGGGCGCGGTCGCGGGCGAAACGAGAAAAGAGCACCAAACGGAACATCTACTTCAGCGATAGCGTCATGCTTCTAGAGGCCGCTGCTAGGAACGACATCGACGAAGGTATGTCAATATAAGTTATATTCCTTTCTAGATAAACGATTGTCCGTTGTCCCGGCCCTTGCATTCCTTTCCATCACTTTGAGAGATCCTGTGCATTTTCATTTGATGTAAGCCCGATGACGCTCAACCTTCACGACATTTAGTCATCGCTTCTCTGGTCTGCCATCAAGGGCTAGATTAAGGCATTTGTTTCCGATATAAGTTATTTATACTAGTAAGTCGGCCGTAGCTGCTATAGTGCGAGGCAATGCGGTCGCGGGTTTATTCTTTGTTTTTATGAGATAGTTATAAAAAAATGGCTTCTAATTCTAAACCTCCACCTTATAGTTTAGGCATGTGATATTTTAAGTGACAACCCCATGCACTTGGTCATGAAACACATTCACGGTTCGTGCCCGGTTACAAAGTTAAATTTTTCTTTGTAAGCGGCGGTGAAGGTATATTTTTCAAACTATGTCACACTTTGTGAAGAAGTGGAACTTCTGTACGCAGTAATGTTAGGTATTCTGTTTTAGAGGTGTGTGTCGCTTCTGACATTGTGGCATTAAGTGAAAAAGGGCGGTAAAACAAAACAACACGAAATATAATCTTATTTAGGTACTGTATACGGTAATCGTGTACGTTCTATCAACTGATGTGTAGTCGTATTATCACTGATACTATCTATTACTTTTATATGAGTCAACTGACAATTAAACTATGTACCTGCTATAATTAGATACTCGTGGCTACTAGCTACATACCCAAACCGAAATACCCAAGAAGCGACTAGATATATATAGAAGTAGCGTCCCAACTCACAGAGTTAACTGGATATTACACATGACATGGTGCGCTGGCATTATCTCGTATTGAAAGCCGAGATCCACCTTTGAGTCTCTCAGTTATCGGAGTAGGTATTACTACTTTATTAGGACTTACTATATTAGGACTTGGTAATTATACTTATAAATTCACATGTAAATAAATATACATCGACAAATTGTCAGCGAGCAATGGAACGCAGTATATTAGGTGTAAAGTTAACAGATCGTATCCGGAATACAACACTGCGCTCCAGAACTAAAATTGCTGATGTATCTCGGAAGGCGGCGACGTTAAAGTGGGACTGGGCTGAACACGTCTCCCGCATGCCAAGTGATCTGTGGGCCAAGATTACCACAGAGTGGCAACCCAACATCTCGAGGCGGAGAGCCGGAAGACCTCGTTAGCGATGGCGAGATGACCTTGACTCGTTTCTGAACGAATGGTCAGACACCGCACAAAACCGTGAAACTTGGAAAAAATGGGGAGGCCTTTGCTCAGCAGTGGGACAATACAGGGTCCTAATAATAATAATAAAAATTACCCGTAGCCCTACTATGAGCTGCTGCTACGATATTAATGCTCGTTTCTATCCATCCCGCTCGTACTTGCGTATTGGTGCGAGCGAGCCGGAAAGAAAATAAATGCGCGTTAATAACGCCGCGGTAGCTCATGGTACGGCTACAGGTTTCGTATAACCTACTGGATTTTCCAAACAATTTTTCTAGTTACAACTAGTGAACCTCGCAAATTTGAGCGATAAGGCTCCATAACGATAACCGTGAGTGTAGTCATTAAAATACTTGTCAGTGGCACTCATTAACGTATCAGTGTACCGTCAAGTTGAGTTACGGATATTTTAGTCGAACTTATTGTTTGTGTGTTTTGTAAACTTGTTTGTGTATTTTGGTTAGGTTATATCTGTTGGAAAATTATGCTGATTTCACAAAACAAACACATAGGCGTAATAATCGTGTTTTTCTGCCGCCGGTAGCCTGTCGTTTCTTTAACGATAGTAATTAGTTAATTGCTTGGTACAAATATTGTTTCTGTAGTACAGTCAAGGGCCTAAATATGTGTAAATTCCTTCCTTATTTCAATAGTATAAGCTGAAAGTGTTGCTGTCGACTGTACATGTTTGCTTAGTTTCGTAAATAAGCACGGATATTTATTTGTTTCTTTTTGTGAAACAACTTCCCGTTTGGTTCAGTTCAGTTCAGTTCATTTATTGGTAAAAATACATTTACAAGTCATATCAACATAATATATGGTAGTAGGTAAAAGTAGGAAATGAGAGTATATCATAATTGCTACCAAACCGGGTGTTTCTTAAGTATGAGAGTTGACTGGCCACATATATATTTCCTAAGCAGATATAATTTGAGCAGCTCTATTTTTGAAGGCAAAACAGCTATCTGCCAAACAACGGCTGACGTGGGAAATTCCTGAAAAAAGATTGAGGGCTATGGGTTTCAATTTTCGAACAAAATTAAGCGGTATCAACATCATGTTCAATGAATATTTCTTATTAGTCCTATGTCCCTTATGACACAAAAATGATGAGATCATCATATTCATCATTCATCGTCCTAATGCCTCTAACATTGCACAGACAGGTATTTGGCCCTAAAAGTCGCTTAAAAATATTTTTACAGTATATAAGTTTATATTATAATTTTATTAGATTTAAAGGTGGATTAGGGTATTTCAGTGTTAAAAAAATTGCCAAGAGCATGTCGGGCCATGCTCGGTATAGGGTTCCGTATTTATTCAAAAACGGCTGGGCTGATTTTGTTCAAAATAGTTTTATTTTAAAATATTATATAAGCCCACTATTCATTATTATTTTCATATTTTTTGGACCCACGGATTAAAAGTTACAGAGTTAGAGATCTCCGAAAAAGCCCATGTACAAAAAATTGTTTAAAATTTGGGGGTGTATTGGGGTGGCTCTTTTTTGATTAATAATTATCTTGAGGGTCTATTCTACAAAATACTATTCAACTTTAAGCTCAGAAATGATCAGAAATATTTTAAAACCTTTATTATATGTGATGATGTTTGTATTTTTTTTGCATTTGTAGAGCTTAAATATTAAAGGCAAATAAAACTAGTAAATAATTAGAATCAACGTAGACTTAAATTTTATAATAAAGCGCATACATGGTTGTACACAGTCCATGATGGAAACTAGCACATAATCCACTTTATCATCATAAAATGAGTATTTCAAGACGGTAAAGTTTTGAGCGTATCGAACAATCATAATAACGCGATTGGGGAACAGTAACTTCTGACTGACTTCATGCATGTAGTTACAGGTTCAAGCGCACCATATTGATTTAGTTATTTGGAGGGGTTATCTGACTTTTCAAAAATACTACTAAAAAGAGGTTAGTGCTAATATAAAAAAAATGCATTTTAAGCGACTTTTAGGGCCAAATACCTGTCTGTGCATTGGCTTCCAACTGTGTCAACTTGTCAAGTAGTGTAAAAACTTCGAGCTTCAAATTTTTCTTACACTAAATTATGATTTTATGACATAGCTTCTTACCTTATGAATCAATTCACATTTACTACTTGATATGAACTATGCTGGCTTAATATTATTAGTCGTAATGACGCCCAAAATCTCATGTGATTTTGTATTTTGTTATCACACAATACATTTTACAGTTGAATGATTAACAAATGTAATTGTCGCTAAATATGCTAAGTAATAGATAATATAAATTGAAAAATTACATAAAACTTGATAATAAATGACGATACGTCTACGTCATCTTTGATAGAATGTACTTTTGTAATCATAAAACTTCTAAGAAAATGCTACATGGTCTATAAATAGATGTGGTAAATAGACATGTCAACGTAAGTTATGTATGGAGAACACCTGTCGGATTGATACATTATCTCACTGACATTGACCTGCGTGCGATATTGAAACTTGAGTTACAATCTCTTTTAGATGGAAAATTGCTTGAAATAATGTGAACTGACAAGATGCATGTCTATCCCTTGTTTTATTTTGCATACATTATCGTTGAGCGGTACCGTCAAATGTAAAAATGTACCTGCATCCAAGTCTTCAAAGATATATCAAAGGACCGTATAGCGTCGTAATATATTTATGAGACAACTCATTCGTACATCGTACCATATTTATTCACTTGTCTTTACGAATCCAGTATAATTCGAGAACGAAGCACTTTAATGTTTTAAAGACTGTCCACGTAAAAAAGTGGTCGACGTTATAATGACAAATAAAATGAAAAAAATAACAAAAACGAATTAATTATATATTTATATAATAGTATAATTCGTGTTCTTCAAAATATAATACAAGACTTGTGCAACACATTAAGACTAATAAAATGCCCTGACTTTTCTTCTTACTCCTTCCATCAATCTTTGTACATCGGTTTCGGTGACCGTTTTACTTGTTGTATCCCAATATTTTTTGAATTGTTGTACATCAGTAGCAATTTTCTTACTTTTTTTAGCTTTCTTTTCATTATTGCCCAGAATTTCTCTACAGGCCGGAGTTCTGGGCAGTTCGGAGGATTTGCAGATTTCGGTACTACAGAGATATTATTTTCCTCATACCATGTCAAAACCGATTTCGCGTAATGGGAAGTGGCTAAATCAGGCCAAAATATGACTGACTGGGCGTGGTTTCTTATGAACGGCAATAACCCTTTTTTTAAACACTCCTTCATGTAAATGACTTGGTTAACCGTGCCAGTTGTAACGAAAGATTTGCTTTTTTTACCACAAGTACATATGGTTTGCCACACTAAATTTTTTTTTGCAAACTTATCTAGTTTTTTTGTTGTAAATTTATCATCAATACCTCCTCGTTTATTTGCAACGTAAAACTGTAACCCTGGCAACTGCTTGAAATCTGCCTTGACGTAGGTCTCATCGTCCATCAAAATGCAATCAAATTTCGTTAAATAATTTGTATACAATTTTCGGGCTCGAGTTTTACATACTTTTTGTTTAGTAGCATCGCGATTTGGAACGCTAGACGCCTTATATGAGTGTAAACCTGCTTTTTGTTTAATCTTCTGGACGTACGACTTCGATACCTTACATTTCCTGGCGACGTCTCGAATGGACAGTGTTGGGTTCTTCTTAAAGTGCTCGATGACTTTCCTTGCCTTACTTTTATCCATGGAACCGTGTTTTCTACCCGAACCTTTCTTCCTTTCGACCGTCAACGTCGAGCGATAATTAGCCAATACCTTTTGAATTGTAGATTTAGGAACGGATAATAATTTAGCTAGCTTAGCTTGCGACATATCAGGATTTTCATTGTAAGTGTACAAAATTCTTTTACGCTTGTCCAGTTGGCTAGAGGCCATTTTATAATAGTTATTATTTTTTAAATCTAAAGTAGTCCCAAAATAAACCTTATATATCCCGCCTTCTAACTAAGCATTTTATGTCGACCACTTTTATACGTGGACAGTCTTTATACTAGGTTATAATGTTTTCTTAACACATTATTTATTGATATTACAACGAAGGATAAACAGGCTTTACGAATCATGGAGACAAATTAGTGTGAATTAGAATTAGACGGAGCGAATCTACTAAAATGCCGTTGAAACACATTATTTCTCTCACATTAATTCTATACAATAGACTTCGCGCAATTTATTTGGTCCATAACTACATAACATAACATATGAACGACAATTTTCAGTAAGTTTCAGTTCAGTTTCAGTATCCCTAATAGAGATGCGAGCAGGGATCGGAACCGGTTTTTTAGAAAAACCTCGATATAGCTCAATATTTTAAAATGTTTTACGCTCTTTATGTAGTATTCAACATTTTATGTAATTGTTAACATGATATTTTTCAATTACTCCATTAACAAAAAAAAAAACTGAAGAACGAAAAAGAAAGGAATTCGAAAGCGTTATCCGATCCCTGGAGGCGAGATTAATTTTGAAATTTCAATTTCCAGTTCGCCGTCTACTCTCCCGCGGCGTCACCCCAGACGCGACCAACGAGGACGGCCTCACAGCTCTCCACCAATGCTGCATCGACAACAACGAGGCCATGATGCGTCTCCTCCTAGACAACGGGGCCAACGTCAACGCCGAAGACAGCGAGAAATGGACGCCTTTACACGCCGCGGCCACCTGCGGCAACCTCAACTTAGTCAGAATACTAATACAACGTGGAGCGAATTTACTAGCGGTTAACGGAGACGGGAATATGCCTTATGATATATGCGAGGAAGAGAGGACGCTAGACGCGATAGAGAGCGCGATGGCGGAGCGAGGGGTCACGCAGAGACTGATAGATGAGACTAGAGCGGCGACTGAAATGAAGATGTTAATGGATGTTGCTGAGTTGGCGAAGGAGGGAGTCGATTTGGACGAGCCGAGGGACAATCAGGGGGCTACACTGGTGAGTATTGCTTCAGATTATTTGTCTAGTGGTCAATAGAGATAGGAATATGCCTTGTGTATTTGAGGAAGAGAGGACGCTAGACGCGATAGAGAGCGCGATGGCGGAACGAGGGGTCACGCAGAGACTGATAGATGAGACTAGAGCGGCGACTGAAATGAAGATGTTAATGGATGTTGCTGAGTTGGCGAAGGAGGGAGTCGATTTGGACGAGCCAAGGGACAATCAGGGGGCTACACTGGTGAGTATTGCTTAAGATTATTTGTCTAGTGGTCAATAGAGATAGGAATATGCCTTGTGTATGTGAGGAAGAGAGGACGCTAGACGCGATAGAGAGCGCGATGGCGGAGCGAGAGGTCACGCAGAGACTGATAGATGAGACTAGAGCGGCAACTGAAATGAAGATGTTAATGGATGTTGCTGAGTTGGCGAAGGAGGGAGTCGATTTGGACGAGCCGAGGGACAATCAGGGGGCTACACTGGTGAGTATTGCTTAAGATTATTTGTCTAGTAGTCAACAGAGACGGGAATATGCCTTGTGTGTGTGAGGAAGAGAGAACGCTGGGTGCGATAAGGAGCGCGATGGCAGAGGGGTCACACAGAGACTGATAGATGAGACTAGAGCGGCGACTGAAATGAAGATGTTAATGGATGTTGCTGAGTTGGCGAAGGAAGGAGTCGATTTGGACGAGCCAAGGGACAATCAGGGGGCTACACTGGTGAGTATTGCTTAAGATTATTTGTCTAGTAGTCAACAGAGATGGGAATATGAGATGGGCCTTGTGTGTGTGAGAAAGGGAGAACGCTAGCCGTGATAGAGAGAATGACCACTTCTGGGTAGATATTTGGTATAATAGACTAATATGTAGTTAGTAATATTCGGTACAGTACAATTCCCTCGAAAAGATCAGGTACCTATTCGTATACCTACCATCAGGTTCAGATATGTGCGGTAAGGCAGTACTGCGAAACAGTTACTCAATTCTTAATAGATAGACAATCTTACCCACATTGGCGGCCTTATTTTGAATATCCATACATATCAACGAAGGTTATTATTGGAACGATAATCACAATAGATTTCCGAAATGCCATTGAAGTTATGGTCCTTCATAGTTATTCTCTTGATACCTAGTAGTAAAAAGATAAAATTTTACAATAGTAGGTTATTTTCTAATAATAATTGCTTGTTTATAGTTGTGGTTTCATAATTGGACAGGAAAACCACAACAACATTTCGAACAAGAAGTGCTGAGATGAATCATTAGTTGAATCGTGACTTATTAATGTCATTATTTCACGGACACCTTTACTTTTAATCTTAAAATACTTGCAAGGTTTTATACGCAGGCTTGATTGAAATGGAATTAGGTTTTTATGACTGATTCGAATGATTGCTTTTAAATAAATTTAATTTAACTCACTTCCTTGCTCTCTCTTTGTTAATATTTGGTAGGTATCAATAAATCTTTAATAATATCTTGACACTGTATTTTATAACTATTTATGCTATGGTTACGGAGTTAATGTGTCCCTCGAAGAACCAATTAATTGTATACATTTATAGTTCCAAAGTTCTGGCCGTGTGGTGACTGCAGGGAGACTACATTTGTCACCACCCCAACTCTTTCTGCGGGTGTCGTAAAGCCAGTGACCATTCTTTGATAGAAGATTGATGATGGGTAGCAACTAGCAACGTCGTTATAGTAGACACAATACTGCGAATATCAATCCGCTTGCCCAGCGTGGCGATTATGGGTATTTACCTCCTAAAGACCTTAGGAGGTATCACAGTTAATAAAAGAGGCCTACGTCCGGGAGTGGATTGAGATAGGCTGATGATGTGAAGAGCTAAGTGCCCATAGAAAATTTGCCTTTTTTTACAAATGAAAATCATTTATTCTTGGGAAATATAACAATAAATATGACAAGACAAAACAAAACAGACAAATTTAGTACCTATTTCGTCAGTTGACAAGCACAACACACTAAGTAACAAATACCTATTGAACATATTGCGAAACTACAAATCAAATTATTTATCAACTAAATATTTTGATTTGTACTTTTAATTTTTCTTCAGTAGTCACACTACTTAATACTATATAAATTATAAATATTAGATGTCATATCATATACCAAAGAAAAACGACCAAGATCACCTATGTCCGAGGTGGGGAACGAACCCACGTACTCAGCTTTCGCGGCTGATGCCTGTACCCCTCGGCCACTCGGTCTTCAACACTCGGTTTTTTAGTTGATAAATAATTTGATTTGTAGTTTCGCAATATGTTCAATAGATGGCAGCACCAGTTCTCTCTAGCTATTCTAGAAAACTGTAAAGTATTCTAAATAGGAGGTGCAGGCATGTATTGCTTACCCTCAGAGAATGGTCAAAGGCGCCTAGCCTTGTAAGGGATTGCATATGCCCGAGAAATTTGACCGGTGGTTGCTAAGACCGAGTGGCCGAGGGGTACAGGCATCAGCCGCGAAAGCTGAGTACGTGGGTTCGTTCCCCACCTCGGACATAGGTGATCTTGGTCGTTTTTCTTTAAGACCGAGTGGCCGAGGGGTACAGGCATCAGCCGCGAAAGCTGAGTACGTGGGTTCGTTCCCCACCTCGGACATAGGTGATCTTGGTCGTTTTTCTTTAAGACCGAGTGGCCGAGGGGTACAGGCATCAGCCGCGAAAGCTGAGTACGTGGGTCCCCACCTCGGACATAGGTGATCTTGATGGTCGTTTTTCTTTGGTATATGACATCTAATATTTATAATTTAACAAATACCTACTTGAAATAAAGATCTTATCTCTGTTCTGATTTAATACTGACATAAGAGGTTGCTAAGAATAGTGACAGTTTTTTTAGTGAGTTTTGCTTGTCAGCCGACATTTTTATATTATACCTCGAAATCGACTCGCCTCAGCATAATGTCGACTCGAAAGCCAACGCTTTTTCTACTGACATTATAGTTGGCACTGTTGGCAGTAGTTTGTAAGTTTGCCATGATTTCATTACTTGTTATCAATTATTTTTTCTTCGGTTGCCGCGAGGATTACTCATCAAATAAAACTATGAAAACTAATAAACTCGCGTATATTAATTAACTTTAACTTTATTCCGACGTTTCGAACACTTTACAGACCCCGAACCCGTTTATCCGTTTTCATAGTTTTATTTAAAACGTTCGCCTCCGGTACTGTTTCACTAAGTGCTTATACTATGCCGATCGGAATTGTCTGATAAGTAGAAATCCTATGCCAGTGACACGCATGTGTGACCGAAAAGATTGTACTCCTATGCCGGCGACACACACTTGTGTCAAAAATGTTCGTATTTCGATGCGACTGGCATAGGAGTGAGAACTTGATTAATACTAGTGGCATAAGAATGAGATTACTTTGAACACGTATGTGTGTCACTGGCATAGGAATACAGTTTTTTCGGTCACATATGTGTGTCACCGGCGTCGAACGTGTTAATGTTATCACGTTGTTTGGTTACAGCTCCACATCGCATCAGCGAACGGGTACCTGAAAGTGGTTGAATTCCTGCTGGAGCATCGCGCGGCCACCGACGTGGTGGACCACGACACCTGGCGGCCCGTGCACGCCGCCGCCTGCTGGGGACACGTGAGTACCCAGCTACGAAGCTTTCCAGTTAGGCGCGATTTAGTATGCCGCAGGGGGCACCTAGCGACATCTACCGCAAGAATATTACACTTCTTAGTCGCGCCGCCACCGACGTGGTGGACCACGACACCTGGCGGCCCGTGCACGCCGCCGCCTGCTGGGGACACGTGAGTACCCAGCTACGAAGCTTTCCAGTTAGGCGCGATTTAGTATGCCGCAGGGGGCACCTAGCGACATCTACCGCAAGAATATTACACTTCTTAGTCGCGCCGCCACCGACGTGGTGGACCACGACACCTGGCGGCCCGTGCACGCCGCCGCCTGCTGGGGACACGTGAGTACCCAGCTACGAAGCTTTCCAGTTAGGCGCGATTTAGTATGCCGCAGGGGGCACCTAGCGACATCTACCGCAAGAATATTACACTTCTTAGTCGCGCCGCCACCGACGTGGTGGACCACGACACCTGGCGGCCCGTGCACGCCGCCGCCTGCTGGGGACACGTGAGTACCCAGCTACGAAGCTTTCCAGTTAGGCGCGATTTAGTATGCCGCAGGGGGCAGCTAGCGACATCTACCGCAAGAATATTACACTTGTTAGTCGCGCCGCCACCGACGTGGTGGACCACGACACCTGGCGGCCCGTGCACGCCGCCGCCTGCTGGGGACACGTGAGTACCCAGCTATAGTTGAATTATTATCGAGAAGATGGAATTACATTTGTAGTGGTGTTACTAAAGCAACACTTTTAAAGTGAACCTTGTATCTTTACAATTAGGTTTACTATTAGTCAAATAATGCCAATACATGAGTCGATAAAACACACACAATAGCACACAATACATTGTAAATACGCGATACCATTACATATGCAATTCCATCTTCTCGATAATTCAACTATACGAAAACTTTCCAGTTAGGGGCGATTTAGTATGCGCCGCAGGGGGCACCTAGCGACATCTACCACAAGAATATTACACTTAGTACTGATTTTTCAATCCCCAGATAACAGTAACTGTCAAATAAATGTTAGCTCTATCCTTTTTTGACTGATGACCAGCGATAAGGATGGTAATACTTTTAACTGACGGATACTTTTAACTGAGGATTGCAAAATCAGCCCTTAGTCGGCATCGCATAAATCTCTGTCCCATCGGCAAATATTACATTGTACAACAACCCATTTTTAGCCGAGGCAATTTTTTGGTCTGAGCGAAAAACGAAGACCAAAATAGTAGACGAGGGTAAAAATTGACATTTATGCCCATGTTGTACACTTTGCTTTTCACTTCGTTTGCGAAGAAATTAAAACACATTTTTCACTGCAATTTACACAACGACGTTGTCGTAAAGCGAAAGAAGAAAAATATATAAACATAGACACGTGAGTACCTAGCTACGAAGCTTTACAGTTAGGCGCGATTTAGTATGCCGCAGGGGGCACCTAGCGACATCTACCGCAAGAATATTACACTTCTTAGTCGCGCCGCCACCGACGTGGTGGACCACGACACCTGGCGGCCCGTGCACGCCGCCGCCTGCTGGGGACACGTGAGTACCCAGCTACGAAGCTTTCCAGTTAGGCGCGATTTAGTATGCCGCAGGGGGCACCTAGCGACATCTACCGCAAGAATATTACACTTGTTAGTCGCGCCGCCACCGACGTGGTGGACCACGACACCTGGCGGCCCGTGCACGCCGCCGCCTGCTGGGGACACGTGAGTACCCAGCTACGAAGCTTTCCAGTTAGGCGCGATTTAGTATGCCGCAGGGGGCACCTAGCGACATCTACCGCAAGAATATTACACTTAGTTGGCATCGCATAAAGCTCTGTCCCATCGGCAAATATTAGATCAACAACCCATTTTTAGCCGAGGCAATTTTTTGGTCTGAGCGAAAAGCGAAGACCAAAATAGTAGACAAGGGTAAAAATTGACATTTATGCCCATGTTGTACTCTGCTTTTCACTTCGTTTGCGAGGAAATTAAAACACATTTTTCACTGCAATTTACACAACGAAGTTGTCGTAAAGCGAAAGAGTACCTAGCTACGAAGCTTTGCAGTTAGGCGCGATTTAGTATGCCGCAGGGGGCACCTAGCGACATCTACCGCAAGAATATTACACTTCTTAGTCGCGCCGCCACCGACGTGGTGGACCACGACACCTGGCGGCCCGTGCACGCCGCCGCCTGCTGGGGACACGTGAGTACCCAGCTACGAAGCTTTCCAGTTAGGCGCGATTTAGTATGCGCCGCAGGGGGCACCTAGCGACATCTACCGCAAGAATATTACACTTCTTAGTCGGCATCGCATAAAGCTCTGTCCCGTCGGCAAATAGTAGATTGTACAAGGGTAGTTCTATGCGATTATTCAGTCGCAACAATAAAGTCATTATACCATTCCCAAATTATTAACGAACTGCGTATAAATAGGGGAGTCATTTTCGATTATCTTGTAGCAGACGCATCTTTGTCTGCTATTCTGGCATAATAGTCTCGTTTGCTTTTATAAAACGGCAAATAAAGTGGTGATGGTAATGAACAAAAAAAACGCGTAACAAAATCGCATAGAAATACCGACAACAAGAGCATAAAGTGACCCATTTTTAGCCGAGGCAATTTTTTGGTCTGAGCGAAAAGCGAAGACCAAAATAGTAGACGAGGGTAAAAATTGACATTTATGCCCATGTTGTACACTCTGCTTTTCACTTCGTTTGCGAGGAAATTAAAACACATTTTTCACTGCAATTTACACAACGAAGTTGTCGTAAAGCGAAAGAAGAAATAATATAACAAGTTTTATCAGCTATACTATGTTTGGCTGCAATATGTTTGGCTGTTGGGACCAATTACCTTAGCCTTAGAAAAAAAAAGACTTTTTTGTTCTTGACCATAAAATGCGATTTTATGTCGTCTACGCACGACATAAAGGTGCACTTTTTGAGTATGACAAGTGAAAACAGTATTTTTTCTCGATAACTGACTGAATATACAAACGATACTCCTCCTGGAATCTGTGTGGCTGCTCCCGCGTTTCCGCTACTGCAGCTGTGGCCGGGTCGCATCCCACGAAGGTGGGACGGTCGTTGCACCGTCATTTGGGGACGGTGTTGAGAGACTGTGATGTTAATGTGATTTACTGACATTTACATTGTTATTTTATTATTTTGTTATTTAGTTTTAATTTAAATTTATATTTGCATGCATTTTATGTGTTATATGCGAATAAATGATTGACTATGACTATGACTGTTGAGCTCGATAACTGTATATTGAGGGCTTGTGGCATTTAGGTAGCATTAGTGATGATGATAATACAAGTTTTATGAGTACCATTTTATATAACATTAGCTGTAGATTTTTTTGTAGTGCATAGTTTTGTAGTATGAAAACATTATCAACGTTTGTACAACTATTCATTTATTTTTTTTCTAAATCAATTATGTAAAAAAAATAGTAGCATTAGTTTTTGTGGAACAAATCTAATTATTCTATGAAATGTTTTGATATGTGTTTTAAACTGCAAAAGCTGAGTCTGTTTACAGCTCGTTGGTAAACTTGGTCTTATTTCTTTGCTATTATTAGATAATATTTGCAAAGAGTAATATTGTATAAATTTGTTACAGTTGGAGGTACTGGAAATGTTAGTGCAATACGGTGCTGATCTCAATGTCAGAAACAAACACGACGAGACGCCTGCAGGTAATTCCAAGATATTGGATTTCATATATTATTTTAGTAGTTTTAGTGGCAGTAGAACCGATGGCCGTTGGGGCGGAAAGGTCCTCGAGTGGCGGCCACGTACCAGAGGGCGCAGCGTGGGTAGGCCTCCCACAAGGTGGACTCCTGACCTGGTGACGGTCGCAGGAGTCCGCGGGATGCGGGTGGCGCAGGACCGGTCATTGTGGCAATCTTTGGGGTGGACCTACGTTCAGCAGTGGACGTTTTTCGGCTGCTATGATGATATTATTTAACGGCTCTAGCTGATGCTTGCGACTTCGTCTGCACACATTTTTTGAACGATTATCCCTGTAACTATCCTATATCCTTTCTCGGGTGTCTACGTCCATACCAAATTGCAACATAATCGGTCCAAAACGTGAAGAGGTAACAGACAGTTCCTTTTGCATTTATAGTATTAGTATAGATGACGGATTTACTTACATACATTCAAAGGCGTATATAAAAAGCTCAAAAATATGTCCCAGTGCACTTCAATTCTGTGTGTGTCTGGACAGCGTTTAAAAAGACGATTAAGTTTACGACGCCGTAGACACATAGTAGAAAACTTTTTGTCGAACAATATATTACGAAAATCACTTATGATCACCAAAAATCTTATATATATAAAAGAAGAAGCTCACTGACAGGAATCAACGCACAGCCTAAACCCCTGGTCCTAGAGACTCCAAACTTCAACTCTTGGCACGTAGGTTCCTTTTATGGTGTAGACGAGCACTAAGAAAGGATTTTTCAAAATTCACCTCCTAAGGGGTTGAAATGGGGGTCAAAAGTTTGTATGGCGAAATAAGAAATAAAAGAAGAAGCTCACTGACAGGAATCAACGCACAGCCTAAACCCCTGGTCCTAGAGACTCCAAATTTGGCACGTAGGTTCCTTTTATGGTGTAGACGAGCACTAAGAAAGGATTTTTCAAAATTCACCTCCTAAGGGGTTGAAATGGGGGTCAAAAGTTTGTATGGCGAAATAAGATTAGTTGAACTATTTTATCCGAAACTTCGCAGGAGTGTTCTTTAAAGTAATTGAGTAAAGGTATGTTTAAAGTTTTTTTGTAAATTCAACCCCTGAAAAAGGTAAAAAGGGTGATGAAGTGAAAAAATTAAGATGTACCCATCTTTTACCCATCGTTTTTATAGTTTATCGAGTCGTAGATCACGAAAACAATCACGATTTTAAAATTTGACGCGGCGGACGTTAAATATGTCTATGTACACGGTTATGGTGTGATGGGGTAAAATTCGAAAAAAAATAATACCGTTTTGACTGAATTTCTTGAGTTTTGAAAATAATACAGGGAAACTTGACTATTTAAACTGTTTTATCCGAAACTTCACAGGAGTATTCCCAAACATAAATGACTAAAGACATGTTTTAGGGTTTTTTGAGAATTCAACTCTTGAAAGTGGTAAAAAGGTATCATGTCGCTGTACCGAGGTGTACGTGAAATACCATCTCCTCTGTTATGGTCTCTTGTGCTTGCGGGTTATGTACGGCCTGGGAAACGACAAATGATAGTTTATCATTAAAACACAACAATCACCTATGTGAGTGTATGTAAACTTTTAATGATAAAAAACATTTGATACCAGATGGTAAAGATGACCATAATATGATAGTGGATTTTGATAATAATCGATATCTGAAATGTCAAAACGTTCCAAGTAATGAATTTGAGGTCAAATTTGCACAAAATGGTCGGCACCTTGAATTTATTTAGTTTGAATCCGACCTTAATAAAAATCTGAGGCACTAGGTGTTTATAGCCGATAGTTCATAGCTTAGTAGCTTGCGGTGAGACCAGTGCCTTATAATTATAATGTGTAGGCAGAAAATTAAGTTTTTTACTAAATGGATATTCAGTTTACTACTTCTATAACAAATTTATATTTGCTCCCGCGATAACGATGTACGGTCTTAACATAGACGTCCCGTCCGCTTCGCTCGAGCGGCCTTTCATTTGTCGAATCTTTTCAGACATCTGCGAAGAAGGCGAGATGCGAGCTCGCATACTGCGACTGGCCGCCGAGCAAGAAGAACATCGCCGCCGCTCGCACGTGCCCGAGCGCCGCGCCGGCGCCCGCCGCTCCTCCTCCACCGCCAGCAGCAGTCGGTATGTACAGTACCACACATCTGCGAAGGCGAGATGCGAGCTCGCATACTGCGGCTGGCCGCCGAGCAAGAAGAACATCGCCGCCGCTCGCACGTGCCCGAGCGCCGCGCCGGCGCCCGCCGCTCCTCCTCCACCGCCAGCAGCAGTCGGTATGTACAGTACCACACATCTGCGAAGGCGAGATGCGAGCTCGCATACTGCGAGAACATCGCCAGAAGAAGAGCATCGGATTAAATGGGGGAAAGGGAATGGAGAGATGGGTGAAGGAAGGAATCCCTGGAAACTCGAGTCTCCCGCTGCTCGGCCTTCGGTCTCGCAGGCGATCGCGTCGGAGAGAGACGCTCCGGGCCTTCAGCCCTGCGTGGAGTTCGGCCTTCGCAGGTTGTTGATGCGTAGACACGGGGCGAGTAATAGATGAAGTTTGTCTAAGGACGTGTTTGCCAGATGCGTCTGACCTACTGTACCAAAACAAAGACGCAAAAAATTAAGTTTCGATCCTCTCAAGCTTTATTTTTTGCGTCTTTGTGGCGATTTGAAACTGTCCCCAGTTTCGTCAGCCTTCAAATCGCCTTATAATAATGATATAGGCGTGGTATATTATGTATCTAATGTTGTGTAATTTAATTTGTACAGTGCTTTAGTTTATACTGTCATACTGTATATTTTTTGTTTGTATATATAATAATAATATAACGTAACTAATTCTCCCACGACATCTCTCTGCTCGACTAAAGGGTGAACATGTAGTCTCCTGCGCATTTTTTTATTCAATATATGCCAATAATTGGCAACACTCTTCACATTGAATGCATTGTTCACGTCTGTACTCCGAAGCGATCAGCGCGATACTCAAACGACTTGTACGACGATCCGCGTGACACTACCAGCCTAATTTAATTTCCTCTTACAGAGTCCGGTCCGTCCGGCGCACGTCTCTCCGCGAGAAGCAACTGGCGGCTAAAGCGGACGCAAGGGGAGAGGCGCGGTTAAGAGAAACCTTCGATTCGGTCGCCGATGACGATATGCAGGTACGATATTTGTTTGAAACAGGTATAGTTGAAGGGATATGAGCTGAGCTCGTTCACTTAAAATTCCAGTAGTCGCATGCCATTATTTAGTTTGTTTATTTTGTAGTCTATTGTGCAAAGAATAGAGTCGATAATCTAATTTTCAAAGGCGGTTATATTCTACTTTTACTGAGTGCTTGTTATCTTACTTTGTGGTCTACGATCCAATGCTACTGGAATTTGAAGAGAATGAGCTCAGCTCATATCCTTTCAACTATAATATGCAGTGCATTTTTTCTTGCATTGATCGTAAATCCCATCAAAAATAGATCACCACAGTATAGTAAGTTACTAATTTTTATCACTTTGTATGACATTTTACGACTTGAAATTGACCATTTACATTTCAAACGTGAAAAATGGCAACGGATTTTATAACGTCATAGGTGTTCAGTGATACCACATAAATAAATCTAATGTAACAATAAGAATCGAGTGTCAAATTGTCAACACCGTTGCCCACTCGTGAGCAAATCGCGGCGCGAAGCCCAAAACGCGAGCGTGTGGATCTCGACGAGCGCGCTGCTGAAACGGCTCCACACTTGCGTTCGCGGTTTCGTGCCGCGTTTCGCTCACTAGTGGGGAGCGGCCATCAAGCAATAAATAATATGACGTCACTGAACGATTATTAGCTTTTCAGAAATCGTCCCATTCTTGTTTTTTGGATAATAGGTATAGTCTATACCGTATAGATATGATTGAATATAATTTTATTTTGTCTTTTTTCAAAATACAAAACTAAAATAGTACATTACGACACAAGTGCGATAAACATGAAATTCGAAACGAGTGGCGTTGTTTTAAAATACGACCGATAGGGAGTTAAAATATTTTTTAGTACAGATGGTGCCTTTTTTAGGCTCTAGTGCGAGAAGTGTGTCATGTTACTTCAGGTCCAAAATTTCGAAATGCCATCTGCACTAAAAAAACGTCGTACGAGACACGTGCAAAAACGAAATTCGTTCATGTTTTTCACACTCGTGTCGTAATGTACTATTTTGATCACATTTCACATAGTACATAAATAAAACATTTTAAAATATTGTTCTATTTCGAGGTTTTTGTAAAATAACGGTTCTGGTCTCTCAATTACATTCACGACGCATAATTTTAAAACAAGAATATAGTGCCCATATGCATTGTTTCTACTACGTCAAACAAACCAGCAATGATGCCACGCATGCCATATCGTAGTAACGGAACATTAGGTTTGCTCTAGTAACGAACGGTTTGCTCTAAAGCGCATCCTACATTGCCCATGCTACATGAATATTATTCACCATACTTTAACGCTTCGCCTCGGACTATCCAGTATAAGTATACCGTACCAGTGAAATTTTAAATTCACCCCACGATTTTCGAACAAAAACATTTTTTGAGCGACAATTTTTCAGTGTTAACAGCATTTTTTGTGCTGATATCTTGCTGCTTCCAGAGCTATTTTGTCTACCGTAAACTTGGAACAATTTTATAAAACTGATCCGTTAATAACTCAAAATTAATATGGTGAAATGTTAATTTTCTCTTCCATTTGGCTTGATATTGTTCTGAAAATATGTATTGCTTGGAAACTTTCTTACTTTTTGCGCTTATCTGTAAAACATGCTGTATACACTTGCTTTGGATTTCGTGCTAATCTATAAGCCATTGTGTATTTGCTGCTGATGTTAATGCTATTGTACGATGTCTGTTTAGTGTGCCTAATAAATAAAAAAAAATAAAATCATTGGTCAAGAACTCAATCACGAACACCGCGTGGATATGAATTAGAATTATCTGAACTGTTCGAAATGAACGATTAATTAAAAAAGTTAGTCGAGTTGAAAACATATTTCAACTTGAAGAAATGGTCGCTCGAAAATGTATTTTTTGTTTGAAAATCATGGTTTGAACTTACACGTTTGACTGGTACTGTTAAAAAAAAAAAAAAAATCATTGGTCAATAACTCACTCACGAACACCGCGTGGATATGAATTAGAATTATCTGAACTGTTCGAAATGAACGATTAATTAAAAAAGTTAGCCGAGTTGAAAACATATTTCAACTTGAAATGGTCGCTCGAAAATGATTTTTTTTGTATGAAAATCATGGTTTGAACTTAAACTTTTGACTGGTACTGTAGTTTAAGTTTGCTGTTACTAGGCCTAAGAATACATTTGTCCCCTCCCCAACTCTTGATTGAAGTGTGGCTGATTTATTTTTTGAAGATTGATGAGGGCGCAGCGGCGTCATCAATTCATCATAGTGCTGCGATCGCCAGTCCGCTTGCCCTTCGTGGCGAATATGGCTATTTACATCTCAAACGCATGGGTAATAATAGTGGCCTATTTCCAGCAGTGGGCTGGATGATGTGTTACTACACTTCAGCTGCCGGATATCATCAGACGAATCCCTTTCAGCATCTCAGCTCCAGTCCCGTAGTATGTGTTATGTATATCGACTGTCTATAGTAGGACTATTTCTGCGAAATGCCATGTCTGCGAAGGTCTATTTTTGTGTGAATCTATTTATTTTATTTGATTGTCCATTTTACTGAGAGGGAAACTTGATATGACATACAGTGAAGTTGCCATTATCTTCTATAAATGACTACTATCTTTGAATTAGTTACGCCAAATAACTAAATAATTATGCATTGAAATTTTAATGGTTAATCTCCGCTTAAGGGCATGTTCGGTGTCGGCATTTGAAAAACCTGGACCATAGAAAAAAACAAAAATTCTCTTTAACCTAATTGGAAAACGATATTGAACAAGCCCTTAAACGGTGAACAACCATTAAAATTTCCGGGTCCGGAGCATAATTACTAAAATCAAATATCCTAACTATGAATACTATGTCGATCAGAAACTAAAATCACGTAAATTAAGTAAATAGCCCATAGGACATTACGTGTGACAAATCTCAAGCTCAAATTATACCAGAAATGTGCTCGAAATAATTTCCTTTGCGAATCGCACTCGCGTTACTCGCATCTGCACCTCAAGTCAAATAGGTAAACACACCACGCAACATCGAGCACACGTAATTAAAATTGTCATAATTGACAATCATCTCGCGGCCCATCTGAATACGTCACTAGGAAATTATTCCGCTTTCGACTTTCGCGCGGAAAAACAGTCGGCAGCCCCTGTGAAACGTTTACTTGAAAGGGAAAACTGAACGACACGCTACGTCATAATTTATGGACATTGCTTGGACTAATTAAAGCAAAAAAGTTACAACTCTGATATAAATCAAAACCTAACTTCTTTGAAATAGTCGTAGGTATCTGATAATAGATAATAGTACATTGCACAGAGGGCGGGCAGTAAGGGGTTGCCGGCTAAGTAGCTGTAATTAATCCTCGGCCTAGACTTAATATTTTGTATGAAGTCTCTTCCACCGGAAACGTCATAGTTCGAAATCTATTACATAAGAACGATATTGAATTAGACGCTTAAGAAAAATAATATACGGTGTTTATACTTTTATATTGTACCTTGGAAATCTTCGTATTTCTGAATGCAATACGAATGATTGCACCATGTATAGGTATCAATTAGATTGATCGATTATGAGAATATGAAATTCGAAGTATTTTTTTACTGAAACGGCAGATTATTTTAGTCGCTAAAATAATGCAAACTTCTCGTTTAATTCGTTTTACGTTCATTAAATGTGTACTTGCTTTAAAAATATGTAAATAGTCTATTTTTATACGCTAATTGCTTTAAACTAAGGTTCAGTTAATCCAACGAAGTGTAACGTGTTAATTAAGCTGGTTTTATTTTAACAATATACCTCCGGATGAATATGAGGTTATCTCCATTTTATATCTGTACATTGAGCAAATCCGCATCGCGGAGGTTGTTAGTTGTTATCGAAACTAATACGAGGATATAATGTAATAAGGGTCGGTGGTTTTTACACACTCCAGATGCCGAATTATAAAGTTTTTACAAAGCGCGAGGTCACTGCCATATTGGTGCTAATTTACTCGTGTATTGATCGCCTTCATTATCTACCATTTTTTTACGTTGGGAAAATGATTTTACGCATCCTTTCTCGTGATCTGAGACAGGAATGACGGTCTACGGAGCCATCACTCCGCTATACCGTCTAAAAACCCAACGAATGCCATCTCGGCCTTTGACGGGGTGACGCAGGATCGCTATAAGTATTGTATAAGTATTACTTCGGTAGCGACCCCTAATTTTGGTTCAATAAGTATGGGAAAATAAGAAATATGCCTTACATATCAATTGTAAATTAATTAAATGAGAGGCTGGCCCGTAAAAAATTGTAATACGTACGGCAAAGATAGTAGATTGTACAACAAGGGCATAAAGTGACCCATTTTTACCCGAGGCAATTTTTGCGCGAAGCGAAGATCCAAATAGTAGACGAGGGTAAAAATGGACATGTATGCCCATGTTGTACACTCTGCTTTTCACTTCGTTTGTGAGGAAAGTAAAACACATTTTTCACTACAATTTACACAACGAAGTTGTTATAAAGCGAAAGAAGAGAAATATATAACCAATACCCGCCAACTCATTTTTTAATATTTTTTAAAAATTTTCAACCTGTGATCAGAGTTATAGTTGCTCGGTTTTCTGCCAAGTCAAACATTTCGGAGCATTTTTGAACGATAATCGATATCTATTCCATGTGATTTACTAAATTTAATGACAGAAAATATTGTACTTAATATAAATAAAATAATATAACAAGTTTTGTCAGCTATACTATTTTATTGCTCAATAAAATTGTGCAATATGTTTTAACTGTTTGGTTGTTGGGACCGATTACCTTAGCCTTAGAAAAAAGATACTTTTATGTTCTAGACCATAACATGCGATTTTATGTCGTCTACACACGACATAAAGGTGCACTTTTTGAGCAAGAGAAGTAAAAAGTAATTTATTGACTCGAACACCCTACGAAATTGCGAATATTTGAAGTACTATGCTTGTTTTCCTAGTTCATTGTACTCGTTGTGGAAGCATCGTTGTCATTTGCATTTTTTGTTTATTTGAAGTAGGTATACTTTAACCGTGTGATGTGTACTTAAACTTGTTTTAAACGTACTGTGCTAGACTGAGTACCTATAAGGAATGAAATGTTGTATGTCCCATAGAAAACATAAACAATAATTGATCAACTGCAATAACAGGCATTATTTTATCTATTAGCTTCATAATTATCGTATAATCTTAACCGATTATTATGTGTTTTCAACCTGACAGGAAATACCTCGTTAACAGTCTCTCCGTTGTTTATGATTACTAATTATATAAAAGGCGAATGTTAATAAACATAAGAACATTACAAAAACTACAGGGATATTCCCATCGTAATCAATCGTAGAAGCGTCGAACAAGTAGACCAGTTTAAGAACACTCTAATTACATACAACCACAGAAACGAGACAAAATTGATTTAGTTTTTGAGCTTCCCATTTGTGATACTTATAAGTAATAGAAATACATCGTTAATTAATATTACCATAATTACACTCTTAACCTAGAATTTACAACTAGCGGATATAAAGAAAAAACACGAAATGAAATTAGAACATATCACGCTATAGCTTACGTTTGTACCATCGGTAAAAGTTGATCCACTGTGACTGCTATCACGACGGCTTAAGGTCTATTAATGGTAATTTTAGCCTTGCTGTTGGTTCTACGGTGTTCAAATTCTTTGGTCACCTGTGCGTGACAAGCCACTAATTGGCATCGGTGATGCATTTTCTATCGCCGGGATTTACACCATTGCAGGCTCGCACAATTGTACAGTCAGCGTCAAGTACTTTGTGGGATTTGTGGCAGTCAAAAAGTGGCTAAACAGTTTGGATAACCGTGGTATACCGTACTAATAATAGGTACATGGTTTACCTAGGTATTTGGTTACTTTGACTGTTAAAAATTATTTTGAAAGTCAGTTGTGAGAGTTGGCATGTTGGCGGCATTGGGAAGAACACAGAACTGAGGAATGGAATTTTTACGTTTTTTAGGAAAATTGTGTAATTTTATGTAATGTACTTGTATGTAATAAATCTAACTAGATACGAAATTAAAACTACGATTACTATAATATTAAAACAAAATAGATAAATATCTATCCATCCATCGGTACATATGTCTCAGTCCACTGCTGGACGTAGGCTTCACCTATTGACTACGCGTATGAACGCATTAGGAGCTGAATGCCCATAATCATCACGCCGGGCAAGCGGGTTACAGATTATGAGGAGGCTACTGCCCATCATCAATCTAATATAAACAACTGATAAGTAACAGTTTAAGATAAAACTACTCAAAATTAAATCGAAACCTAAAAATGTCCCCCGCGGCATAGTACTCGTACCGATGATACTGGCAACACTACTCCGCTGGATCGCAAGGCTGATATATCGTCGGTTGACAACCAAAACTCACTAAGTAACAAATACCTACTTGAAATAGAGATCGTATCTAAGTTCTGATTCAATACTGACATAAGAGGTTACTAAGAGTAGTGACAGTTTTTATAGTGAGTTTTGTTGGGCAAGGTAGCTGCTAGCTCTTTGCTCTCCACTTATCTACTCTGAGCTGGTTTTAGGTGTCTTTGAGTCTCTTTGAAATGTCTAAAGAAACCCAAAGGGAGCCGCAAGTTTCATAAATAGGTATTACTGATATTAACCCTAATTAACTATTACAATGATTTTTTTTTTTTTTTTTTTTTTTTTTTTTTTTTTTTTTTTTTAATCTTTTATTGTTTATAATCCAGTGTGAAACTTACAATTGCCAATGTCTCCCTGTAAGTTATTTAGAAAATAACTTGTGCTGGGAGGCACCGCTCTTCCATTACTACAATTTATTACTTAATTATAAATAGTAATACATATAGGTACATGCTTAAGACTGTATTTTTTAAATGTTAATGGTGTATTTGCGTGTGTGTTTGTGTATGTGTATGTGTGTGTGTATTTGTTTGTGTGTGTGTGTGTGTTTTTGTGTGTGTGTGTGTGTGTGTGTGTGTGTGTGTGTGTGTGCGCGCGTGCGAGGAGTGCGCGTCTGTGAATGCGTGGGTGCATGCAGGAGTTGGATCATATCTGTATTTGTAAGTTTTACGGTGAGACCATGCTAGGCTGCATATCCTAGCAAGTCTTCCACCTCGTCATATTTTTTATATAATAACCATGTAGTTATAATTTTTTTCACATCATGTTGTAACTTTGTGTATATATCAAATTTCTTGTTCAAAATATTATATAAATGTGATGACAGTTTGTTATATTGTCTATTCGCAAAAGTGGTGTAGGTTTTCGGTTGACGCATTACAATGTCTTTCCTTCGTTTTTTCAGAAGGTTACAATCAAAAATTGTAGTTTTATGTTTTCTTAGAATAGAAGTTAAAACATATAGTTTCCTAACACTAAGCAAGTTACACATTTGATAAAGCTCGTCAGTGGAGAACCGCATCTTCTTAAAGTACATAATCTTGAGGAGACTTCGCTGAGCTCTCTCTACATCTATGAAACGAGTCTTGGCAGCGCCTCCCCAGATAGGTAAACAATAAGTTAATACGGATTGCACTAATGATACATATATCTCTTTTAAAATATCTCTGCTGTTGCCCTGCTGACCGGGGTCAGTCCTTGGCACAACATGTCTCATATGTTTAAAAATCCAATTAAGTTTTCGTAGTCGTAATATGACATATTCGAGATGCTGGTACCAAGAAAGTCCCCGATCCACATAAACACCCAGATATTTAGTGTTATCAACTTTGGATATAGTCGGACAATTTTGCTGGCAGCAGTTCAGTACATTGTTACAGCAGCTATGTATTTTAATACTAAAACTATGATTTGGTTGAGTGTTACTGTATATGCTGTGACATATGTAATTTGTTTTTTGTAGTGTTTAACGTGAGGATGTTGTTTCTGAGCCATAAATTAATAATTTCCAATCCAGACTCTGCGATTTTCCGAATGTCTTCCCATGAAGTACCAGTGAAGACGATGGCGGTGTCGTCAGCATACGAGAATATTTTTGCGTGTGGGATCTTTAAGTTACACAAGTCGTTAATATAAACTAGAAATAGCGTTGGACCAAGCACAGAGCCTTGAGGTACTCCGTACGTCCCATCTTCATCTTCACTGGTACAACTGGAGTCTCCCAACTTTACCCTTTGTTTCCTATTTGTTAGATAGTTTTTGAGGAGACGAAGTGGAATACCTCTAATCCCCATTCTTTTCAACTTGTGTAACAGTATGGGGACAGAGACTGTATCAAACGCTTTTTTGAGATCCAAGTATACAGACATACATTTAGACCCTCTATCAAGATGTTCAGCTATTAGTGAGGTTAGAGCAGATACGGCATCTTCAGTAGATTTACCTGGTCTGAACCCGTACTGCGAAAAGGATAACAAGTTAAACTTATTTAAGTAATTGAGCAATCTATTATTTAGTAACTTCTCTAATATTTTTGAAAGTGCTGGTAGTACAGATATTGGTCTATAATTATTGACATCCTCTCTGTCCCCATGTTTATATATTGGTGTAATGATAGATTGTTTTAGTGGAGTTGGAAAAATTCCAGTGTCAAAACAAACATTGACCAAATGTGTAATTAGAGGAATCACCACAGTTTTTGCCTTTTTTAGAAATATGTTAGGGATATTATCCCAGCCTGGTGCGCTATCACTTCTAAGGTTTGATATTATTGTATTAACTTCGGCATGGTCAGTATGGGACAATAAAAAAGAGTTTGGCTGAGAAGGAAAATTTAATAAGTATGTATGCTGTATATTTTTATCCGGGTTTATATTTACCGCCAGTTGCTTACCGATATTGGCGAAGTAGCTATTGATATGATTTGCAGAGGCACTGGGGGATGATTTTAAGTGAAGGAGTTCAGAGTTTATGAGGTTGTTTTTATTGCTATATGTAATGTTTTTTATGTTTTTCCAAAGTTGTTTATTATTTTTCGATGACTTACTTAAAAGCTCTCGTTCATAATTTCGTTTTAATTTTTTTATTAGTTTATTACAGGTGTTTCGATACCTTTTATATGTTATTTTTAATGTGTTGTTGAAAGGATCATTTCTTAACCGTTTTTGCAAGTCATCTCTATTACGTATGCAACGTAAAATTCCTGGTGTAATCCAGGGTTTTATACTTCTAAATTTTTTAGGTATACTTATTACTGTTTTATTTTTATTTAACACCAATGTTAGCTCAAAGATTAAAATATCAAGAACTGTGCCAGGATCGCTATTATGCATTAGATTTTGAAAGTTTGTCTGTTTGAGGTCCTCTAAAGCTGCATCAAAGTCAATTACAGTTTTAGTCTTGTTCAGGCATACATTTGTTTTCGTTTTAGACATACATAACAACACAGTATAATGGTCGGTTATTGTAGTATGCAGTACACCTACTAAGGCCTGGCATTTGGATCTATTTATCTTCAACATTACATGGTCGAGACAGTTTCCTTCTCTAGTAGGTATCGTATGTGCTGCTAAAATTCCATGTAATGATAGCATGTCTAAATATTGAAGCCTATTATTTCGGTCTTGTGTGCGTTCATCGGTATTTAGTTTTATATTTATATTAATGTCCCCGGTGATTATAATGTGTTTCTTGATTGACTTAATAGTATTTATATGACTATTTAGCGAGTGAACAAAAGCGTCAGCATTTGTATTGGAAGGGGATCTATAAATACATAAAATTGTATTATTAAGTACCTGTAACTGTAGGCAGGATGCGTTTAGTAATTTTACCTCTTTTACTTTGTGCTGAAGAGAATTTTTAATATATACTACTACGCCATCATTCTGATTAAGTTGTTGTGTTGAATAGTACATATTGTAGTTTGGCAATTGAGGAATGTGTTTGCTGGAGTCAAGCCAGCATTCAGTTAAAACCATAACATCAGTGTCAAACTTAAGACATGATAAGGATAATATAAAACTATCAAAGTTGCAATAAATACTCCTTATGTTTTGTGTTACTAATGTAAAATCATTATTTTTAATATTTAAATAGCTATGCAAGTTCACAGTGTCACATTCAAAAGAGTGAGCTATCTCAAGTCTATCGATTTCATTAAGTGTTTGTAGTGTATCACCCATTATAGTAATTGGAATGAAGCAAGTACTTCATAATTAGTTTCGAGTTTAAAAAAATAATTATGCAAAATGTAAAGCCAGAGCTGATACACGTTAAAAAGAGACCTGTACAATAAATAATAATAAAAATATTTTTCTTGTATGTAAGTAGTTGATGTGATTTATTTGAATAATGTATTACATTGTTTATTTTATTGATTGGAATTAAAATAGATCCATGATCATTAAATGTGTAAATATGTGTAAAAGTGTGTATGATATATGTGTGTTGTGTTAATAAATCTTGCCAACAAAATACTATAATTTTGAGCCAAAATTGTCTTACAAATAATAACGTGCTGCAATTTAACAAGACCAAAAATAGCATGCTTATTATGTATATTAATTGTCAATCCCCCTGTAATAATTGATGTACTTGATCCTCATGTTTTATCAGGATTATTGGTGAATCGTCGTTTTTCCGAACGTACACTTTGCCATACGACGTCCAACAATATTTGTAACTCTTTGATCTTGATAAGTCACGGGCCAGGAAATGCAAGCGCGCTGCCTTCGAGGTAAGGTTTTCAGAAAGGAACACAGGAGTGTCTTCCTGTGTTTTAAGACCCAGGTGTTTAGCGCAGAGTTTCGATTTATTTCGTATGTTATACGACTTAGCCATTTTTAAAAAATCATTTTTTAGGAAGGTGGAGTTGGTTTCGACTACAATCGGTGCATTTTTCTGAGCTGAATTTTTATAACGAATTCTGTAAATGTCTTTTATGTCACTTTTATTAATCTTGCAATCGATCGTTTCCGAAAGGGTAGTGACCAATTCAACCAAATCCTGCTTGCTTTCTTTTTCCTTCCTAGGGACATTTTTGATCTCAAAGTTGCTTTTCCTGTTCATACATTGAATTTCGTCCAATTTTTCTTCCAAAAAGGAAATGTGTTCTCTGTCTTCTTTCATATGATTTTCAAGTTCACTAATGTTCTTCCTCAGCTCTTGATTTTCATGGTGTAATTCATCCAAAGCAGCTTCTATGTTATCTGTAGACTGCTTTATTTCTTTGACACAGTCTTTCAGCTCGCTGATATCTTTTTGCTGACAGCCAATATAATACCTCATTAAATTTCTGATCTCCTCCTTAAAGTCATTAAAATCTGAGATCGTTATGTTGTCAGACTGTCTTTGCTGTGTTTGCTGCCGTTGAGTTATGAAATTCGGCGAGCGTCTATCATTTAACTCAATCGACATGTCGTTCACCGACGACACATTCAGATCAAGTGGACTCGTCATATTGTACTAGGGTAGCAGAGTTCACGGAGAGATACGTTAGTAAAGTAAGTAATATACGCGTACCAAGAACGCGCGCGCAACTCACTAGAGAATAACACACAACACACCAACACAGTACCAGGAGAGCATCAATGCACAGGAGGTAACCGCTGAGCACCGATCGCGGCGTAGCGGATAGCGCGTAGTAGATGCGTCGAGTGGACGGCGTAGCAGCGTAGCACTCACCCGGCTTGCGGCGGAGCTCGTAGTTGTGACGTACTGCAGTGGTTCCGATAAGCGATGCACTCTCAAGCCCATGCACTCCTAGTCTCTCAAATGAATTAAATAACGTAAATAATTATTTTGTTTTTAATAAATAAATTTGCGTGGGGACTTAGACACGTCTAGCCCTTGCGGGGTATCCGGGGGAAGAGGATGATTCATCAGAAGTTACTGGTGCTTTACGGACTTTGTATTGGAAATGTACTACTAACTCGAGTCGACGAAACACCATCGTGGTGATTAAACGGAAACTTGGACAATGGTGCAACATACAACGTTCTATTAAACCTAGGTATTGCAGCCTAGGTTTATTATAGGCGATTACCTCGAGCCTGTTGAAATACAGAAATCGGTGCCGATTCCGTTGTTGTTGCGTGCTTTACACCCAAACGGCTACAATTGCTAGTTTTATTGAAAAATATTAACCGCAAGCATTCCGTGATACACTTAACCGGCAGTAAAAGAGTATTGTGAGAGTCTTTGGAAATTAAGCGATTAACGATTTTATAACTGCGGCAGTATGTTTTTTAATAATTATTATTATATCGGACATTTACTCACTTTTAGGATTCCGTATCAAAAATGGCAACAAATAATCCTAGTTTTGTCTTGCCCGCCTGTATGTCTCAGCCATGTAGATTTTCCAGGACTGCCAAATTTACTGTATATTTTTCTACTCCAGCACTCTTAATTTGTCAAATAAATGACCAACAGCGATATTAACATATAAATATTTATTATGACAGGACAGTTATATGTGCATGGCTGGTGCATAATAAAAGGCAAACGAGAGTAATAATGTCTAATAATGCACAGTCGCATACATAACTTCAACTATGACAGCATACAATCAAGTTGGTCATACCTAATAGGCATGATGACTGGCAAGTCAAATCAGCATCTTTTTTCGAACTGTCAAAACGATCACAACTATGGAATCTTATATGAAATACTCAAAAGTGACGTCACGTTTGAGTACTGCCAAATGACCTACTCTTTTAAGTTCTTTTCAATTTATTAAATAGAAGTTCTGTACAAAAATTACTGCAATCTACATCTTAGTAATAAGTTCTTCGTGTATTATGTCTTGCATAATGTTAAATAATTTATTTTAACTACAATCATCATCCCTATTGTCGTAAGCCACCTCTTTAAATATAATAAAAAAAACCGGTGCGGTTTTATAATATTGTATGAAATTCCATAAAATCATTGGTTGACGATGTTGTAATTAACCTTTTTTTTTTCTATTCTACATACAAAAATGTATTATCAAATGTGTAAAACGCATATCATTAAATGTCAAGTGTCAGCTGTCTATTTGATATGTATATAATGATTTTTTTATTATTACTTATAACAGTGTAGTTGTTTTTTTCATGGGGCATATAACTTATTTTGTCAAAACTATTTATTAAAATTTTATTAATATTTATCGGCTATCGTAGAATAAGTTATGGTTTTTGTTAATACCTCTCATTATGCAGCAGTTACATAAAAAAACTGTTATAGAAGTAGATCATAATTATTTATATCCATTAAAACGAGTAAAGTCACAATTAGCTTCACTTCAACTTGTGTGTGTTTTTAGGCATCGTATGTCACCGCTGAATTGTAAATGCCATACACATATTTGCCTATCTCAGTCCACTGCTGGACGTAGGCTTCTCCTATTAACTATGCGAAAGACGTATTAGGAGGCAAATGCCCATAATCGCCACGCTGAGCAAGCGGATTGGCAATCGCAGTAATATGAGCCCGTAAAATGTATGCGTTGCTTTATTTGACGACCGATAGGTGGTAGCAAACCGACAAATGAGCATCATCATCAGCCTATGATAGTCCACTGCTGGACGTAGGCTTCTCCTTTTAATTATGCGTATGGACGCATTAGGAGGTAAATGCCCATAATCGCCACGCTGGGCAAGTGGATTGGCGATCGCAGTAATGTGTCCACTATAATGACGCTGCTGCTCATCATCAATCTTTTATCAAGTAAATGGTCAGTGACACTTCAATCCCTTAGTCGACTCGAGTCGAGTTGGGGTGGTGACAAATGTATTCTTACTGCCGTCTCCACACGGCCAGACAAATGAGCTAGTTATAAAAATTACATCCTTATTAACATATTTCCATGGCTCAGATCAGATCAGTCGTCGATTGGCTCCATTGCCCACGCGAAATCGAGACAGACATCACAATCATACATTAAATGGTGCATGCTATTATAATTGCAACAATTAGGTGGATGAAAGGTTTTTTATGTATCATACTTTAAATTGCAGTTGCTTGTAAGTTAATGATATCAGATCAGTAGTATTTTTTAACCGACTTCAAAAAGGAGGAGGTTAACAATTCGTCGAAATCTTTTTTTTTTTTTTATGTATGTTCCCCGATTACTCGAAGACGCGTGGACCGATTTCAAATATTCTTTTTTTGTTTGAAAGGGTATACCTTCTAGTTGGTCCCATTGTCACCGAATCCAGATCTGATGATGGGATCCTGGAGAAATCGAGGGAACTCTTCAAATGTTGTAGGCACACATGACATTTTTCATTTATTTTCGAAGACTAATCAAGTATTTGCATCTAGTCATGAACATCTTAAGTTGGTGATCTGATGATGGAAGGTACAACTCTTTAGCAATTAGGAGTTGGGGGATAATTCTTTAAGTGCAACATATTTCGTGTATTTTGGAAGCTATTTGAGTATTTGCCTTTAGGTGGTCATCCTTTCATGTTGGTGAGCTGATGATGTAAGGTACAACTCCTTGGAGATTAGGAGTTGGGGGATAATTCTTTAAATATAACATATTTCATATATTTTGGAGGCTATTCGAGTATTTGCCTTTAGGTGGTCATAGTCTCATGTTGGTGAGCTGATGAGGAAAGGAATAACTCCTTAACGATTAGGGGTTGGAGGATCATTCTTTGTATATATAACAAATGTCATACATTTTCGAGATCTATTCAAGTGTTTGCTTAGTAGTTATGACATGTCGGTTAGCGGTTAGTGATTCTTTAAATAATATTGGCATGCTAAGTCTGTTACCTTTGAAATTGTTTTTGTATTCATATAAGTTCGCCAGTTCAGGTTTTATGGCCTACAACAGTGCAGTACATTCTAATTATAAGTATTTAGAGCATACTGAATAACGATTTTATATTTACACTACTAAAAAGCAAAAAATAAAATATTTTAAAAATAAAAATTAAACCGCCTTCAAAAATTCGCCCGAACTAAAAAGTTAAAAATAATTTTGGTTCCTACTTCTTAGGATTTCCTACCCAAACCTTAAACCTTTTACCCTATTCATTGAAATAAAACATTATGGCTAGGTACCCTACAGATTTCTTAGAAGTCGGTGCCAAGCCAAATATGTTCACTTTGCGAGTACTTATGTGTATTTGATAGAGCTTTGTAATATACTGTCACTCCGGTTATGCTTTCATGAAAATGACTGAGGCAGACCATTCTGTTGATAAAAGCGTAATCGGAGTGACAGTAAGTTACAAAGCTCTATCTAATATATACAGTGGAACCTGGATAATTGAAACCTCAAGGGACCGGCATTTTGGTGTCAATTAACCAGGTTTTCCTCTTAAGCAGGTCTGATCAATTATCCAGGTTCAAAATGAGTTCGTGTCAATTATAGAGGCTCTCAATAATAGAGGTTCCGATCTATATAATTTCTTTTATGGAGGTCATCAAAATCGGAAAAAAATCAAAAAAAGAAGTTTTTTTATATTAACGTTTTATTTGTTTTGACATGAAAGTTCAATAATCATGAAAGTTCGCCTTTCAGTTAAAATTACCACTTTGTCGGTCATTGGTCAGGCGCTAATGCCATGAGGATTCATTTTCAAATGAATATTACCAACAATCGACCAAGTGGTACCTTTAACTAAACACATACATGACACTTCATTACTTGTTATACAGATTTAAACTAGAAAATACTTCTTTAATTTAATAATATAAAAAAGTAATTTCGAAACTATCTGTTATGTAGACATACGTACATATTTTTGCTACAAATAATTCTACACACAGTAGGTTTTTACACACTAAACTCAGCACAAAGATCTTCGCGAGATTTTCCCCGTTCGTATTGGGTTAAAATGTTCAGTTTATCACGTACAGATAATGAAATGTATTTATATCTCGGCATTTCTTACGTAAAAGTTAATCAAACACACAACAAAACCAATTAAACGTTTACGCACAATGTTTTCTAACAGAATGTTGTCAACATTAAATTACCCTACATTATTTTACTCGTAAATAATGCGAACCTATCTCAATCAGAAAAATATTAACAACACTGTTTCAATTATAGAGGCTCGGGCTGCCGACATTCCAATTACAGAGGTCAAAAATTTAAAAGTGTTTAAGAAGAAAAATATTAATAATAACTGTGTCAATTATAGAGGTTCGGTATGGCGACATTCCAATTATAGAGGTCAAAAACCTAAAATTTGAATTTCAATTAACCAGGTTCTAATATTCCAATTATAGAGGTCTTTCGTCGTCAAGGGACCGGGACTGGGCATTTCGTTCCAATTAACCAGGTATTTCAATTATCGAGGTTTCAATTATCCAGGTTCCACTGTACCTATGAACGTATTCGGCTTGGCACCGACTTCTAAGAAATCTGTAGGGTACCTAGCCATAATGTTTTATTTCAATGAATAGGGTAAAAGGTTTAAGGTTTGGGTAGGAAATCCTAAGAAGTAGGAACCAAAATTATTTTTAACTTTTTAGTTCGGGCGAATTTTTGAAGGCGGTTTAATTTTTATTTTTAAAATATTTTATTATAAGATTCTAAAGCGGCACAATCCAAGTATTATTAATATACAGTATGTAACTCAATGAAAGAGAAATCTGTCTCAAGTTTACTGATCGGCTATTTTAAACCGACTTCAAAAAAAGGAGGAGATTTACAGTTACACGAAATCTTTTTTTTTTATCTATCAGTTAGCTTCAGTGCAATTAATACCTACTGAAGTTAAGTGTGACACTTGTGACAGTAATATGAACTCAGTCGTTCCCGTGAAAAGCCGAATATAAAGGATTGTGCACTATAATTCTGTATGTAGGTACAGTCGCCATCAGATATATCGGACCGGCCACGCTGCTCAAAAATATCTCAACGTGCACTCTAACACCATAATAATAGAGGCCTGCAGGCCTAGCCAAGGTCACGTGACCATCATAATGTATGGAAAGGGTAACGTGACTTCGTTCGAATCTGTCATTTTCTTTATTTAATCTTTATTGCACAGTAAAAAATACAGATACAACAGGCGGACTTAATACCATAAGGCCAACCAGTCAACCTACATGCCACACAGAAAAACATTAATGGTGTGAAGAGTTCATACTTAACCCGGCGGGAGTGTGGCAGGGTATCTCATACCCTGCGTTTGACTTATGTCAATATATTTAGAGTTTATTTTTGTTTAACTTTTTTTCACCACACTCTCGCTTGGTTAAATACACTAACAAAATATAACTACTTGCTAATAATAGATATGCCAATTGCATATCTATGGTTTCCATAGATATGCAATTGTTATGTCATTCTCATACATTTAATTACTTATCGCTTATCGTATACGATTGCAGAATGACATCTTGGCTAGACCTTCTGCTCAGATATTTGTGAACATCCTGGCCGCTCCTATACACGGTGCTCGTGCGCATTCCGAAAGATTTTAATGCTGAATTCCTGAGCATATTTAGAGTATTTAATGTTATATAAAATTTCCTGGATTCGGCTTGGTTCCAGAGATACCTTTTCGACGTAAATAAGTTTAAAACTTATTTTTTAGCCCACCTAACGAAGACCAAAAGCTGTCTCTCGGGGGAAATAACTCGTGTATAAGCGAATTTTGGCATAGTTGTAGGAAATGGTGTTTTAAACCACATACTAAAAGTACTGGTGGTTGGGGGTGGAGCTAAGGGGGGGAGGGGGGTGTAAAGGTCCTTATTTTTAATTTTTCGTAAATAACTCGTAAACCGTGGCTTATAGCAAAAAATGTTCTGATACATAAGTAATCTACATAAAATTCTCTACAAAAAAGATATACGCATGTTTCCTCTGGGATCACTGTGTCATGAGATAAGAAAGCAAGAAGATGGACAATAAAGAAATAAACACGTTTGTTTAAGTAGGTGTAGCACATACAGGATGCTCGCGAGCATTCCAAAAGATTTTAATGTTCAATTCCTGACCATATTTAGAGTCTTTAATGTTATGTAAAATTTCCTGGATTCGGCTTGGTTTCAGAGATAATCAACCTTTTTTTCGAAATAAGTTTTTCGACGTAACTCGTCATACAACTTCTTTTTGATTGCAATGCTACCACAATGTGTTTTGATATTACCACACCTTTTGCCTGGCAATCAAAAAATGGGAATAGACTAGACGAAATAACCTGTCCCAAAAAAAAAATTTAAATAAATAATTTTAACAGATTGTTGTTATGATAAAAAGTACTGGAAATGTTAAAAAGTATTCAAAAAGTGTAAAAAAAGACAAAAAAAAAATTTTTTTTTTGGTGGTATTTCACATTAGGTCTCATAATATTTTTTGTTTGTTTTGATGTCTAGAATGCATAGTTAAAATCTTTTGACGATGATTATAAGAATATTTTAGATTAGAAGATAATTAGGAATTTTATTTTTACAAATAAGTATACAGGGCGCGCCCGGGCGCGAGCATTCCAAAAGATTTTAAGTATGCATTCTAGATATCAAAATAAACAAAAATGAATATGACACCTAATGTCAAATACCACCAAAAAAAAATTTTTTTTTCTGTTTTTTTTTACACTTTTTGAATACTTTTTAACATTTCCAGTACTTTTTATCATAACAACAATCTGTTAAAATGATTTATTTGAATATTTTTTTTGGGACAGGTTATTTCGTCTAGTCTAGTCCCATTTTTTGATTGTCAGGCAAAAGGTGTGGTATTATTAAAACACATTGTGGTAGCATTGCAATCAAAAAGAAGTTGTATGACGAGTTACGTCGAAAAACTTATTTCGAAAAAAAGGTTGATTATCTCTGAAACCAAGCCGAATCCAGGAAATTTTACATAACATTAAAGACTCTAAATATGGTCAGGAATTGAACATTAAAATCTTTTGGAATGCTCGCGAGCATTCTGTATGTGCTATACCTACTTAAACAAAAGTGTTTATTTCTTTATTGTCCATCTTCTTGCTTTCTTATCTCATGACACAGTGATCCCAGAGGAAACATGCGTATATCTTTTTTGTAGAGAATTTTATGTAGATTACTTATGTATCAGAACATTTTTTGCTATAAGCCACGGTTTACGAGTTATTTACGAAAAATTAAAAATAAGGACCTTTACACCCCCCTCCCCCCCCTTAGCTCCACCCCCAACCACCAGTACTTTTAGTATGTGGTTTAAAACACCATTCCCTACAACTATGCCAAAATTCGCTTATACACGAGTTTTTTTCCTCTGAGATTCCTTCGTTTGGTGTACTATTTGATTACAATGCTATCACAATGTGTTCTAATATAACCACACCTTTTGCCTGACAATCAAAAAATAAGAAAAGACTTGCCGAAAACGCCCGTCCCTAAAAAAACATTTAAAAAGATAATTTTAACAAATTGTTGTTAAGATAAAAAGTATTGGAAATGTTAAATAGTATTCAAAAAGTCTAAAAAAAATGATTTTTTATGTGGAATTTGTGATTAGGTCTCATAATAATATTTTTTGTTTATTTTGATATCTAGAATGTATAGTTAAATCTTTCGCAATGCTCGCGAGCACCGTGTATATCTAACGGTGACTGTACATACTGTGACACTAATTATGAATTGTTTACCGAATTTGTTTGTATGAATAGCCAGAGCCACATTTGTGAAATACCAGTGTTGCTTTCATTGTTTGTTGTATGTTGCTACTATCAATAACAATGCATTGCACATTGTGCGAAACGTGCTCGTCCAAGCTAATTTATTTGCACATGAATCATGTCTAAATTTTAACCAATTAGTACACTACTAGTACAGTCGGGTTTGTTTTATTCACCATTGCTTTTGTACGACTTTCACTTGTTTCATTGTTTACATATTTGACTTGTGAGAATTTTGAATATTTTAATAGTTTTAGCCCCAATACAGCCAAGATGGATGTCGATTTATAAGAAAACCATGAAAAAACAAACTAACGATACATATCACAAGCTTGTAAGCCCAATGTGCATTTCATGAGAATTTGGACCTAAAAGTAGCATAAAACCAATAAAGTTACATCTCCTTTGCTTTGTTTATTTTGATTGCAAGCAAAATTCAACCCTATCTAGTACACACTTAGGTTCAAAATATGATTTACAGAAAATTGTTTGGTGGGCTTTACGAGGATAATTAAGAGTACAGAAAAAAGAAACTTGTGGCAAAGTAAAAATCATTCTATTTTATATCTTAGAATTAATCTTTCATAAACATCCTCTTTCTATGAACTCGATTAAAAAAATGTAATGTTCATTATCCCTGCCTCTTTTTTGGAACAGTGCTTTTGGCTACTGTAAAAAACTGGATTATTTCCATAACTTATTGTTCGAAGGTTCTAGTCGGTATAATGAAGGGTCGAAAGTAAAAGTGTTTTACTGTTTACGTATGTAGTAAATTATAATTCTAATGAGGTTAATTACGGCTTATGAGCAGAGATCGTTACGCACATGCTTTATTACCGAAGTTAAGTTATTATTTTGAAACGATAAACTAGCATTTAAGTTTCATTTACAACAAGCACCTGATGCGTAATAGTAGAACATTTATATTTAAGCTTTCACCATCACAAATTTAAGAGCTTTGCTCTTGTCGGTGGAGTTCTCGCTACTCTGTCCTTGTCTCTGCTACTGTTTTGAGCTCCTGATACGTCACTACTTTAACTTTCTCTTTGGCTTGATCTAAAAATGCACGTCTTGGCCTTCCTCTCTCTCTTCTTTTTTCAATTTTGCCTTCAATTATAGTCTAAGTCGTCATGACGTATCAGGTGCCCCAACATGTTTCCTCTTCTGTTATCTATCGTTTTCAACAAGCTTCTTGTCTCACCTACCAAATTCAACACCTCTTCGTTAGTCTTTTTTTCTTTCCAGCTTAAACCTTTCATCCTTCTCCATGTCCACATTTCGAAAGCACAAAAGCTTTATTGCACAAAATATTAAAAAAATTACAAATGGCGGACTTATTGCCATTTGTTTTTTTTAGACATTCTATGAATATGGGAAGTATAAGTATTTAAAATATTATTGAACCTGGTTATTCACGTAATTTAAGACGACGATTGCTCGACATTCGACACATTAAAGAGGGTCCTCGGCTAAAGTCCGACGTGTACTCAAAAATAAACCGTGTGTAAAGCTCGTCGTGTTCAGAATGATTATTTTTCTACCTTGATAGATAATATTTCATGTCGTTGACTGTACTAATACGATTTCATTGCGTTCGCGTTGCGGTAGGTTAATTCGTTTGAAGAATGTTTAACATTTCATTGGTATGATCATCGCTTATACTTTCTCTGTTTTCCAATAGGCACGATTCCATCTGATCGAAAATATAGTATTCTTAATTTTTATACTTTGTTGCCTACTTGTCTAAAAATGATTACTAGTTTCATAAACGATGGAATCCATTGATCGCATGAAATACAACCGTTCAATACTATAACAGTCGGCCATATTATTTATTTTTTCGACTCCCGTACTTTTATTTGTCATTCACAGACTCGTGAACACATCTTTAAGTCACCTTACAGATGTCAAGATAAGTCTATATTGTCTATTCCCTATAAACGCATTCAGGTTTACACGCAGCGTGTTTTTGCATTTTAAGACATGGCTGCCAACCTAATTTTAAATGTCATTTTTGATAAACAGTAAATCATAGAGGAGCTTTATTTTTTAATGTTGACGTCTCCCGCCCGACCTTGATGATTAATAAAATTGTGTTTGACTAAGAATATTTCTCAAATTTACAATTTCAATTGAAAATAAGTGTGTGGTCGTAGAAAAAATATTGTATGCAACATTGTTTAACTGAGTCAAAAAATGCTCGTGGCATCTATAATAACAATTTATGGCTTCGCCTCAAATTGTTACCCACACCACTCACCTTTTTTGACCTCTCTTAAACAAATGTTGCATAACACTAATGAGAATCACCGTAAATCACAGACACTACATAATATTATTGCTCCTTCTTAATACGAATACCTGCGTTATTTTGTACTTATCGCCACAAAACATGTAGATTTTACCATTCGCTGCAGAATCTATTTGTGTACTTCATTTGCGTTTCCATCTTAATTGCGTTGCAGCACTTATTAGGACTGTAGAAATACTGTAACAATACCTTCCTTGGTTGCCAATTTAGGTCAAAATCATTTATCATTAGTATCAGTTGTGCGACTCTCTGAAGGTCCGTGCAAACGTGTCTAAAAATAAGTTTCAGTTGAGGTACAAATGCTACAAGGATTTTTTTTAATAAATGTCTACTCGTACTACTTACGACGACAAATAATATTGTTGGTGATGACAACTATCACCAGGTTTAACTGTCCATATATCAGTTATAAAATATTGTGTCGCATATTTATCGAAATGATTCACTGCATGCAACATGCCACAATTAAAATCGTTGAAAACATACCGCATTGGGAACTGTCATGATAACAATTCGAATGCTACGGAGTAAGGTCCAAAAGTTTCCGGATACATAAAAAATAGTCTTTCATAGCCGTAACTGGTTGAAATGAAAAGTAGACTCATTGACTCGTCCTATCCAGGTAAGGGCAATTAACTTCCAGAAACCTTGAAAAAACCTACCTAAAGTGTAGTGACAACTTTATAATACGTTTATTTTATTTTTTATTAGCACGTGTTTACATTTTATGCACGAAATGGATGACTGATCGACACGTCATATACGATATAAAAAAGTATACTATTTATCTTAAACTAAAATATAAAAAAGAATTAACTCCCATTGTACTTTTTCTCCCGACTGTGGTAGAGTTTGACACAAAAATACATACGTTTTTACTGAGTTAATTTATAGAACACTTTTGCAAAACTTTTAATAATTGAAAAATTCTCTATAATTATCTGGAACAAGCTTTTGTATTAACTTCATTATTTTAAAGCCAGCTGCACATTATTAAGGCCGGAAACTATTGGACCGAACTATATCTATTCCACTTTTGTTTGCATTCCTAACTTAACATGGCTGCTTATGATCAGCCTATTAAAACCGCAACCGCCCATAACTATGCGACGAAGCGCTGTTCTTTGTTTACGTGTTAAATTTACAACATCAGTGAGTGGCATCCCGTTCCGCTGCTGATTTGATAGACTACGCCGATGAGTGAGTTTTCCTCCGATTTCCCCGCTCGCGCGGACCGTTCAGTACGCGCCAGGCGCGCAAATGCGCACATTCCTCCTCCCGATAATGCATTTCGATATACTTAAAAAGTTCTTCGCACTTCAACTCTTACTTTATGGCCACATAAAGTGTTAGCGATTTGTTTTCGCAAAGGATTTTTTCGCGGGTGTTGTAAAGTGTGTTCAGCATGTCATTGGATATAATGTTTTTGACAAACGACAATCTGCGGCGCATGCGCAAGGAGCCGCAGGTGCTTGGTCTCCGATATCGAGTATGTTTATTTGTGTATTTATTTATTTATGAAGTTTTCTTGTATGGTGTTGGCCAATTACAGCTGAGCGTACCCAAAAGTTCGTAGTAAGTAAAAAAAAATACATTACAGAAAGTGTTAAGCTTTTAATTTCGGGTCTGAAAGTTGATGAAAACGCGTACGATCAGATCTTCGGTAACTCCAATTTTAGAAGATTTCATGTGAAGATGTATGCCGTTTTCGGGCTGAAATCGAAGATATCACCACTTTTACAGCATTTGCGGTTAGGCTAATGTTACTTACTTTTCTCTGACATTATTATATTCGTAATTATCTACTACGTATAATATTAACTATACTGCTACTAGTAGTTCCATGGGAGATGCGTCCTTTTTAGTTAGCACGGCAGTATACTTACACAAATATACTTTTCTGACAATCAAACGAAAAAAATATAATGATACTAGCTTTTGCCCGCGGCTTCGCACGCGTAGATTTTGGACTTCTATGAAAAAAAATATTTTCAACCGACTTCAAAAAAGGAGGTTACCATTTCGATTGTATGTAGTTATGTATTATGCATGTTACACGGTTTCCTGCAAATAATGAATCCTATTTTGTTTTTTTTTTTCTCAGGAGATTCAAAAGTGGCCGAAATAGTTTAATATTTTGTGATATTTTTTTTGGGTTTCGCCTTGACTTGTCGACAATCATTTAAAAATCGAATGTTGTTTCAAAGACAACGGTTCAAGTATTTTCATTTCATCGACAAGTCATTCTGTCGAAGAATAGTTTTCAGTAAATTTTAATCAGGGAATTTTTAATAGTGCTTGAGGTTTTCCTTTACGGGTTCTTATTTTAGTTTGATTTAAATTTAGTAATATTTATTCCGCAGTTCTAAACTAACCCTGTACCTAAACTAAACCTACTTTCATAGCAGTTTTCTTTTGTGTGGGGTCGCAGTTCTAACCTAAACTAAACCTGCTTTAATAGCCGTTTGCATATGTGTGGGGTCGCAGTTCTAACCTAACCTAAACCTACTTTTTATAGCTGTTCGCTTATGTGTGGGGTCGCAGTTCTAACCTAAACTAAACCTACTTTGATAGCCGTTTGCTTTTGTGTGGGGTCGCAGTTCTAACCTAACCTAAACGTTCTTTGATAGCTGTTCGCTTATGTGTGGGGTCACAGTTTTACCCTAACATAAACCTATTATAATAGCCGTTCGTTTCTGTGTGGGGTCGAACTGGTCGCAGTTCTTACTTAACCTAAACCTACTTTGATAGCCGTTTGCTTATGTGTGGGGTCGCAGTTCTAACCTAACCTGGACCTACTTTGATAGCTGTTTGCTTATCTGTGGGGTCACAGTTCTAACCTAACCTAAACCTATTTGAATAACCGTTTATTTCTGCGTGGAATGCCAATGGTCGCAGTTTTAACCTAACCTTAAACTACTTTGATAGCCGTTTGCTTATGTATGGGGTCGCAGTTCTAACCTAACCTAAACCTACTTTAATAGCCGTTAGTTTATGTGTGGGGTTGGAGTTCAAACCTAACATAAACCTACTTTCAAAGCCGTTCGTTGCTGTGTGGGGTTGCTATTCAAACCTAACCTGAACCTCCTTTGATAGTCGTTCGTTTCTGTGTGGAGTCGCATTTCTAATCTAACCCAAAACCTACTTTGATAGCCGTTCGTTTCTGTGTGGGGTCGCAGTTCTAACCTTTCCTAAACCTAAGTAGAATCTTACCTTATTACATTCTGTTTGAAGTCTGTTTCATTGAACAGCATATTAGTATGACATAATTAAATGCTTAATTGCAAATAAACTACACGAATTAGAAAGCTGAATTTACAGTGAGGCGGCCCGCGTACCCGCGCTGATTATACATTTATACATATACTGTCCGCGAGCTGTCAAACAAACATTTGAAATTCGTTCGCTTTGAATCACATGTCGCCATGCAAAATTGTAGATATTTTTAACGAACAAACAAATAAATATGGTTTTATCTAAACTTAAAAAATAAAAACTCACAATGACCTTTTATGTAGCAAACTGCATTACTTACCAAAATTTAATATTAAAAGTATCTACGTATTCATCGTACCTATGTTACTCGTATATAACATGGTATGTAGATAAGTACCTACATCTTCATTGTCAAGAACACTTCTATGAAGTTTTGAATTAAATAGCCCAACGAATCTGGTTCCTTCTCACAAACTTTAACCTTCCATTTAACCCCCATGGGGAATGAATTTTCAAAAAACCTGAAACACGTGTTTACTTATTTATTGTTAAAAACATTCATGTGAAGTTTCGAATAAAATAGCCCAACTAATCTTATTTCCCCATACAAACGTTAACCCTCCATTTAACCCCCATAGGGAATGAATTTTCAAAAAATCTGAAATACGTGTTTACTTATTTATTGTTAAAAATATTCATGTGAAGTTTCGAATAAAATAGCCAAACCAATCTTATTTCCCCATACAAACTTTAACCCTCCATTTAACCCCTTTAAGGGATGAATTTTCAAAAAACCTGAAACATGTGTTTACTATATATTATTAAAAACATTCCTGTGAAGTTTCGAATAAAATAGCCCAACTAATCTTATTTCCCCATACAAACTTTAACCCTCCATTTAACCCCCATAGGGAATGAATTTTCAAAAAACCTGAAATACGTGTTTACTTATTTATTGTTAAAAACATTCATGTTAAGTTCCGAATAAAATAGCCCAACCAATCTTATTTCCCCATACAAACTTTAACCCTCCATTTAACCCCTTTAAGGGATGAATTTCCAAAAAACCTGAAACATGTATTTACTTATTTATTATTAAAAACATTCCTGTGAAGTTTCGAATAAAATAGCCCAACTAATCTTATTTCCCCATACAAACTTTAACCCCCCATTTAACCCCCCTTACGGGATGAATTTCCAAAAATCCGTTCTTAGTGCGCCTCCAAACATTATAAAGAATGTACATGCCAAGTTTGAACCCTCTAGGACCAGCGGTTTGGGCTGTGCGTTGATTTAAGTCAGTCAGTCAGTCAGTCAGTCAGTCAGTCAGTCAGTCAGTCAGTCAGTCAGTCAGTCAGGACATTGCCGTTTATATATATAGATGACGAGTCAAGGTTTGGAAGTAGGGGTTGATAATAACGTCACACGTGCGAAATTGTCTCTTCGTTGCGTCAACTTCAGCGTCCGTAGAATTTCTACGGACTACCTACGGAAAATAAATAGTCACATCATCATTATTTCAGGAGCTACACATTCGGCTATATAGTAAAAATCATTGAAACGGATATTATCTACAATAAAACATTTTAAAACAATTAAAGGTAATAAATTTAAGGACGTGTATAATATAATTGCCCATTACGGAAAACATTATAATAATTAGTTGTTGGTATATTATCGGAACGATTTACTCTATTTAAAATTTAATTGAACGAGTGATTAATCAAAAACACTGGGTAGTTGGACAGATATGTGGTGTTCTTCATGGTTTACATCAGTGTTGGGCAAAAAATAATATGATTACTCCTTCCGATTACTTTTGTATGTGTACTTTGTAATATCTATATATTACAAAGTACACATACAAATGTAATATACAGAAGTAATCATATTACTTTTTGCCCAACTCTGGTTTACATAGTGATCCGTTAATGATGACCATAAAAGTAATAAGTCCATAAAATTTAGACACTAGCCAGTCCATAAAATTTAGCCATTTACGGTCAATGTGGGTAATACCTAAAAACCCTCGCCTTGGGTCTTATCTTACACTATGTTTATCCTCGTACGGCCCAATGTACATCACAATGTACTGTACACTTCACTTCAATTAAATTTAAACCTTCCATAAACTCCATAAAGTCATATTTCCTTCGTTTAATTGATTTGACAAACAAACGAAATTCGCCACTATTCCTTACATAGCAAGGTTCAAAATAAGATTTAAAGAAAATGGCACGGTGGGCCTTACGAGGTTATACATAATAATAGGCTTTTATGAGACAATTAATGAGACAAAAATATCGGAAGACTAGATAACAAACAAATGCCTCAGTTCTTGATGTTCACGTATTTCGCGATCAATTTGTATAAGCTGGTTTTCCCCAACATTTTACGAAAATTCCCGATATTTCGATATTGTTTCGAATGCCATCTTCCTCTCAAATTATCAGACCTTGTTATATTATATGCATTATGTTGATGGAGAACAGATAATAAATAAATATACGGTTAAAAACGATAATGAAGTCAGGAAATCCGGATGTTTATAGCAAACAAGATATATGGAAGGAAGAAGTAGATTTATTGCTATGTACCTACTAAATATGTATATAAAACAGTAAAATAAATACCTAATACGTATTAAGTAGGTGTGAAAAATCTATCCTAATTAATTTACTGGCCATTTTGAGATGTTGAAGTTTGAAATCTTATAATAGTTATAATGTATAGTTAAGAGCTGAAAATCTTGAAGGAAAATAGAATAGTTCTAAAATTTTGCTGATAGTTATGAAACTTATTAGGTATCTGTTATAACAACATTATAGGTATTATCAATTGTAATTAAATTTCTACAATTCTCTAGCTTCACGGGTACCTAAGTTAGGGTTAAAATTACCCGAATACTTTCATTTTTAACTTTAATTTTGAAGCTAAGTCTATTGCAATTATATTGTTTACTTATATTGATAACAGTTTCATATTTTTTAGGTTATAGTTGTTGATGCATCCGCCATTTATATGAATTAAAAATTATTTTACGCAATTTATAAGCCTTGAAGGAACTTTAATACTATTTTCTAAACAGGCAATAGTTTAACCCTAGTCAATAAAAAAAAACATTGATTTCTGAATGCATGTATAGTAGAAATAGTTATTTCAATCATTAATCTCATATTAAGAAGCGCACACCACACACGTGCTGGGCGGATATTGGATAATGCACATTTCTTGGACTTTTATTGACTCTCGACATCATACATCGCAGCGGAAATTACTCACAAACATCTGAATTGTGTATACAATACTGTCAAAGAATAGAATAAAAATATGCTTATATTTTTATAAGCTTTAATTACAAAAAAAAACATACAATACTTGAACAAAAACACTGTTGCGACGCTATTTTCAAAATACTAAAAGTATGTGCTTATGAATATACATTGTAATTTTGGGCTCCGAATTATCTTCCGAACTATCGCCGTATTACTGACTGTATACATATTGTAAATGAGTATCCCATCCCCGCTAAAGACTGCTACTGAAACTCACATTGATTACATTTTTTTTCTTTTCAGGGCTTATCGAACGGCGTGGAAAATGATCAGAACACCGCTAATATACCCCCTGGCGACCTGTCCCACAAGCGTCTCTCCACCGGCTCCACTATGTCCAACCAAAGCGCCGACTCTGGCAACGTCGATTACACCCCAAAACACCAGTACCTACCACACAACAGGGACAGCGAGAACGACAAAACCTTCACGCAACCCAAGATTACAAACCCCCTGTTCGGCGTCAATGCTGCCTCACACTACGCCCCTCAACCCCTCAAAGATGACTACCAACCACTACCCAACGGCGTCCGAAAAGCCCCGGAAGGCCAAGACAACGATACCCTCAAAAACGAGGACGCGATTGACGGTAGGAAAGACCTAGTAGTGAGCCCGAACCAAATCGCCCTCACAGAGGGCGCTGCCACATACACCACAGATAATAATGGTAAAATCAATGTTCATGTCACCGTCATGATTAACGCAGGTAAATATGCATCCTTACGATACCCTCGTAACACATATCTATATATAGCACCGGTTAACAATTTATATACAAACGTTTATCTAACAGTTTTTGCACAGTGATGGTTTATAAATACATGTAATGGAAGGGGTCTGCGGTCCCCGGGTCGAGTCGCTCTCGAGGATGCATATCTGAGGCAAGCGTCTCCTTGTAGTTGCATGATTGCATGCCGTGTTCGTTTATTATTTCTTCCTATTATTGCGAGTAAGGTCGTGGTCGAGCTTTAAAAGTGAACGTTGTTAACTTTCCCCAGCCAGCGGACTTACTACGAGATCAGTCAATTTCGAGGATTTGTCTCTGTCACTCCAATATGAAAGAGTGACGGAGACAAATCTTTGAAATTTCGAAGTTTGCGGTGGTGGTATGACTGGTTAGACAGTTAGATATTTCAGTGTTTTGGCTTCTTAGCGAACGAATGTAAATCAACGTCACTTTGAATTCTCCTTTACTTAACGGTATTTATTTAAAATTAATAAAACATTGGATCATTGAAAATATCCTATCTAATAGAGGGAGACCAAAGAGAATAACAAACCGTTTGTGCCGCAGAAAAGGCAAAGTACTACGGCTCTTTTGAGACTCGACCTGAAGGCTTACCACGAACTTCGAAAATCGTAAATTTCGGACATCTGTTTGCGTCACTCCAATTTATGAGTGGAGTTGGAGCAAAGAGATGAATGCTCGAACTTTGCGATTTTTGAAATTCGGTAAGCCTACTGACCTTAACTTGCAACACTACTAGTCTCTTCTCTCGTGACACTTGTCCTCTTACTGTAGTTCTATTTTCTCATGTATTTTGTTCTATGCATGCTATTTTGTTATATGTATTTTTGTGTTTTTGTATCTATTCATCTTACATGTAGTTACCACTTTTTACAGCATTATCCTAATATGATTAGTCATATTTTACAGTAATTATTAAATTAATGCATCATTTAAGATTTGGATAAAATATGCTAGTTACAGTCATGAAACACAGTATTGCTTGCCAGATTTTCATAAATACTAACATTTTAAAATCAGATTCGAACAATCAAACCCTCTCATTAACACGTTTGAAGCTTAGTAACCTTTCAAATACTTATGCCATCATCTAATAAATCCTCCATGCTTTCAGGCACTCTCGCCGACTTGAAGAAACAGCGATCACAGATCAGAACAAACGGTAGCCCAGTGGAGAATAGTTTAGCGTCAACGAACAACCATAGTATAACGTCATTGCCAGAGGGCATAGGCCAGGAGGCGATGCCAGTTCAACTGAACCCGTTGACTCTGTCCCCCAGTGCGGGCACAGTGCCTCGCTTCTCCGGACACACGAGTGACGTAGTGGGAGACACACGTTCGCGCAGGTGCTGTATTATTATGTAAACTTTGAGTGGTGTAAGTCTGATTGATCATTCCAAATATTTACACCGGGCATGTTCGACGTTCGAATTCGGGTGTTAACTTAAATCGTCGAAAGGCCTCTAATGTGCTATCTTTATCAGTGTTTATAGGGTGTTTTTGCGGAGTCACTTGTAGTTGCTAAGTATAATTAAAAATAATTTATTGGAGCAATTGGGTTGATCAGAATGATCAGTTATTGTATATGTTTTGTTTCACAAGTCAGACAGAGAACTGTAATGAGTTCAGTAGATATGAAATGTTGTGTTGGGTTATTAATCCCTGCATCTTTTGTCTGCGACTGTCAAAAATATGCTATTTATGCTTGTGACCTTGGAAAACACTAATTTAAATTGTATCGTCAAGAGAAGCCCGTTTTTTTATTTTGCTCCAATAAAATAAGAGAGGATAGTTGAAATCCCATGAAATGTGTCAGTGCACACGGAACTGTACCTTGTCGCGACTCCGAAAATAGACCTTATTGTGTTCTTTAATGAAGTCTATTTTGAACCCCGTGATGAGCTACCTTTCCGTTTGCACTAACACAGATTTTAATAATTGGCTTAACTACAAGGCGACCCCCAAAAATGTCCTATAATTTTTTGTATATTCTGAAATAACGTAAAAGATAGTATCCCGAAGAGTCCCAGTCACATTCCCACGTGAGATCAGGCTGCCGAAGGAATTGCCATTCACCAGCTACGGCTTGCCAATGTGCTAAGATCATTGTGATAGTTGCACATGCTCAACAATTATTGTACCTAGAGGTAAGATGGTTGCTACTATATTAGTAAATTTACTTTTCTGTGTCTTGGATACTGAAACGACCTTTCGGGACCGTATTTGAATTTCTTAACGTGTTGTATTGAATTGATAACATGTCTTGAAGTCCTTTTCAAAGTTTCGACACAGTAAACGCCGTGTATATAGTCTGGCATACCTAGCTTGGCAGTAAAAAAAGGCGCGAAAATTTAATTTTGGGAGAACTAAACTTCGCACTTACTTTTTAATTTGCCCCCTATTTCTACTCGCAGACGTAACTTGTCAGACGACAAAATATCGGTAACTTAATTTTCGTAATCCCTAAAATTTTCATTTATCGTTACACTTCCTTGTATGTAATGTACTCGTTTGTGTTAATGTTACATCCCCTTAATAAGGTCTAATTGGCTCTGACACATGATTTATCAGTTCGACATATCAACCGGTCATTTTAGTATCTGAGATACACAGAGATATGTTGCAAGAGATTCCTATAAGTAAGAGTTATGTAGATCCGATGAACGTGTTTGTACGTCATCTTCGCCTTACCATTTTCCTAGTTAACATTCCTTTATTTAAATAACTTATTCATATTTGAAATCATTATATGAGTAGACAAAAAGTATTGTGATTAGAAATTGAGTACTTAAAAGAAATATATTTAACGGATATTGTATTATATATTTTTAAGCGTATTTTGTACAACATGGCATCATTAACAAAAGTATCGATCAGTATTCTATTCACTACGTATCCATATGGAACCTTATCGCAATATAAAGTGCCTCCCGATTCTGTTACAAAGGTAATTGAATTAAGCAAATATAAAACTGACATAATTTATTTTTTAACATGTAAGAAATTGATATTTATGTAGCTTGATATTTATAAGTAATTTATTATTAATAAAAATGTTTCAGAAACCCTTTCAGAACATTATAATACTGTGAATATGCATTTAAACAAGATTACTCTATTGACATTTTGTTCCTGAGAGATCGCTTCTTGTACAAGAAATATTTCGTTACGTGGACCAGTGTGTTGGCAATAAATCCATACATTGTTTATATTGATACAAAATAACATCCTATGATGATACTATGTTTAAAGAATAATATTTATTATAAAGATATCGATCAAACTAGAATAAGATTTTTATTCGCAGGGAATTGACATAATAGATTACAAATTCAATAAATTAATTATGCAATTTGTCCCAGTTTTGCTGATTTTAGATTTACTTAATCAAAATAAATCTTATTCTAGAATGATATTATCCACCTTTATCAAATAGACAAATAAAATTGAGTCAGTTTTGGAGTAATATTGTATAACAAATACTGCTCGTTATAACGAAACCATTAATTAAAACATAATAATCATGTCTCACACAAAAACGGGATTTAATGCTAACAATTGTCGCAATTTAAAAACATTCCAAATGACTTCGTTTAGCATTGAGTTTCGAGTTACCTAAAGACTGTTGTTCGTAGGTATTTTAATTAAGGTCAGGTTGAGTGAAACTACGGCAACTTTATATTTTACCTACATTACATTGCAATTCGGGCCTAGAAAAATGAAACCGATGTTTCACGAATCTAATCTGACCTTACCTTATTGGCGTAATATATACTACAGTGTAAACAATTTATATTTATTATATTTGACCAAAATGTTATTAAGCAGGGCTGATAAATTACTAAATAATTATAAGAATTGGTTTACAACATGATCAAAAGTGTTGAAATCTTTAATCAATTTAGTGAAAACAATCTTTAAGTAGTGATATTCTCGACGAGCGTTAAGGAGCATATTCGAATCCAGCTAAAGCTCTGAATAGTGCTTCATTCGACAGATCAAATGGCTACCAAGACAACGTGTGTCAGCTCAGTTTAGTAAATCGTAAAAACCTGTCTTAGGGCATAACTCGTTCTCTTTTTGATTTTCTAGTTTGCGCTTTATGTGACTATGTAGTCTTGAGTAGTGAAATTAATAGAACACATGGTTCTAACAATACGTCATTTTTAAAATATGGTGCCGTAAAAACCAATAATTCATTAAAATAATATAAATAATTTAAGTTTAATTTGCAAAATTTTAATAACTAATAGAATATTAAAGTAAAGAGTTACTATCTAAAACGTCAAGAATGTCACTGCTTGGAGATAAATTAGAAGAACAATTTAAGTTGCCTATCCGCAGCCGATGAGATTAGAAACAGCTGATTGTTGACAGAGAGAGGGGGCCACAGCGCGTTTAGTTTAACATCCAAATGTTACGGCAACGTTTAAGCACAACCCCACTACTTGTAGAAAGAAAACCCCGGTTCTAAGATTTTGGTCTTTTGACACCGCGTATATCGGCACTCTTTTAATCATTATTTTTTGTAACACACGGTGTCATCAAGATCAAAGGCTAAGCCTCATAGTGGCACTAATTTATTAAAACTTTTCCCAATATATATATGACAACGTTGTGCGTAACGTTTGGATTGTAATTAAGTGCCTTTTTCTTCATTAATTGCTAAATACTCTATCTGTGCCAATATTTTCCTATGTCGCGATCAATACTTGACAAATTTGCATTTTATCCTTTTCTCGGACAACTCATATTGTTAATTAAACTATTTAGATTATTTGTAGTTTATGTATTTTACAATTTTCTTCTACCGTCTTTGTCCAGTGTTCAACATCTGTGGTTTTCTTTTTAGATACTAAGTAGCATCTTACATGATATGAAGTAGAAAGTTTTATATAGTTCAACTTTGTATTTAACTATATAATCGGATGTTAAAACAAGAAATGGTCACAACTACTTAGGGAGATACTTCTATGAATGATTTGTCCGAAAAGAGATAGTTGTGTTAAACCGGCTTTATAAGAGGATTTAGATGTTCTTGTAGTTGTATAAAATGTCACTTGGGTTTCATTAGGTCCCATCCAGTAGTAATTCATTCGTCCATATCTTAGTCACTAGTTTAAACGTGTAATGTAGTTTTTTTTATTATCTTCTGTACTTAAAAAGTACTTAGAAAACATATTGTTATTAACACTATTTCGAAACGTGTTAACTTAGATGATAATATTACATACATAAACATTACGTAACAAAAACTTGGGCTGATTTTTACAAATTATTGAAAGCCCCATATATATTGAATATTATTGGTCCCAAAAAGCACCTACTTCTGCTATAAAATATTGAATCGGTTCAGAATTGTGTAAGCAATATAAAATGGCCTTATAGAGAGATATATCAGCACAATATACATTTCGGATATTTTTTCCTTTGACAGTATTATTTTGTGCATACATTTTTCAGACAATGCATTTTTGTGATATTGCGATTGTATTTTTTAAAAACATTTAAATGTCTTCATTGTAAATCACATCAGTATAATGATATATGACAGCCAATGCGAAATAAATAATGAATAAATGTTGGTTGTGAATGTTAGGACATCTGTTAAATAAGATAATTCGTAAAAGGAAACTTAACATTACTGCCGTGCTAACTAAAAAGGACGCATCTCCCATAGAACTACTATAAGAGATGCGTCTTTTTTACTTAGCACAGCAGATTACCAACCATTAAATTAATAAGTTTACTTTAGTTCTGTTTTACAATTTTTGGCAGCCATTTGTCAGAATGTGATAGTAGTCCACATTTTTATCTGACATTATAAATGTATGTTTTTTATTTACGTTTCCTAAACTGAACATGTTTGCAATTATCGTATTACGTTGAGTTGAGATCAAGGTGAATTAATATAGTCTGGCTGATAAGGTCTAAATTCGTGTTGTAACGTATTGATATATTTGTATATTTTGATTACGAGACCGTTGATACCAGTGCCTCCTATCGGGCTTGCCTTAGCCTCAGTGATAATAATACATTGTCTGAAAGCCCTTGGTATACTATTAGAATCATATTTAAATTATCAATGTTTATCGTAGTGTTTTTCTGCAAGTTTACTTAGGGATATTAAAAATAATTTTCGGATTATTGTATTTATATGTAAATTTATTATAAATTATAATGCAGCTACTTATCCTATATCGAGGAAAGTCACAACTCTTGTGTCAAAATAAGTGTTCTTTTACATTAGATGCCTATTTTTGCGAAAATGGTCATCTCATTTCGAATGGTTTTGTAGTGTTTTTGACGCAGTTAGAAGAGTCTTTTCTATTGCTCATTTTACAAACTTTTGCTAAATGTTCATACTATTTATACCCTTCGTAGTGTTAGTAATACATATCGATAGAAAGTTTACGATATCTGAGTGTTGTTTAGTGATTCCTATTAGATCTTGCCCTCTAGAGTCTTGCCCTGTTCGAACTAATAAAAGTGTAGTTTACCTGCAACTATCCATGTAATACTTAGTCTCGCATCAGTAGAATGTATAATATAATATTGTATGACTTACCAACACGGAACCTGAGCTTGTAGATATAACACTGGTACGAACTTCCATCAGAAGAGTTTAGTTTTATAAAATATATTGATTATGTAATTATTATTAATAGATTGGATGTTGTGAAAATGATTATATACAAATTTCTTATTTATAAATAACTTTCATTTGAGTAACGGAAGTCTGCTTCCATGTCAAGCATACCTACTATCTATTCTGTGAAAGCACTAAAGTATCTATTTAAGTGTTTATATTATATAAGAGTCAATAATGTCTGATGTGTACATCTGATGATTATTTTGGTGCCTACATCCATTTTAAGATGATAATGGGAGTTAAAAATGCAGCTGATACGATTTAATCTATTATTTTATCAAATCATATGTGACTTATGTTTAAATAGCTAAGAGTTAAATTTGGTACAAAAAGATAACTTACCTGCTTATAATTATGACGTAAAAGTTGAACGTTACAAAATAAAGAAATGCAAAATAGGTATTTTATTCTCACTTTAATGAAAACTGTTAATATTTAAACATAATTATGAAAAATTATACTTTTTTGTTATAGTGTAAAAATAAACCAATTGTTTAAACCAAATATGATTATTATTGCCTTACCTACAAATAATAATTAGATACTACCTACTTCTACTCTTAAACCTGTCAATCAGAAGATAATAAAATAACAAAAATACTGTTAAAGAACTAAATGTTACTTGCATGAAATCCCGGATGATCATGTTAAGTCAATTTTAGTTTTATATGTATTCATTGCCTTAGCCCCTTGCATTGCACAACGTTTAATTCGTGATCAACTATTTCGTGGATTAAAATTGATCAGACATTCCGTGGACCCTGGCGAAAATCGGCATATTCTCATTTGACAGGTCACAATGTTTCTCGTATGATTTGAGAATTGTTGATGATTTAAGCAAATATTAAGGCCATCTAATACACACACACCATTTTCACTGACAATATGTCAAGTCAAACTATTCTTTATTCAAGTAAGCTTATGAAAGTTATGAATCATCATTTTCGAATCGTCTGACACTATCAAGAGAGAAAAAAAATCTAATATGAAATCCGCTAGGGATCTTATATTGGCGGGTCTCATTTAATATTGACACTGACAAAGTAAATGAAAACAAATAAACCAATATCCTTTACCGTACCTAATATACACGGGTCAAAGACCGATTCAATGACTGCTCAAATTATGCAGACGAAGCTAAATAGATAATTAGGTATGTCGAAAATCCGACGCACCATCACAACAACATCAACAAATACGCTACCACGTCAACCCGAACGTGGTATAATGCTTTAAAATTTTGAGCCAAACTTACCCCTTGGTATATTGATTTTTTTAATGGCCTTGCCATCGAATATTTAATCAAGCAATTATCGCAATTCATTAGTTGATAAGTTTCTGCTACTTATCTTTACAATTTTAAGAAATTAAGGTGATGGACAAAATGTGATTAACCTCTACTTGGTTTATTAAATTAATTTATTATTACCTAAATATTGTTTAAAATAAAAATATGTATTTGTTTCGTTTTGTTTAGCATAAACTAAAATACCTCTAAATTGTACGAAATCTTCGAGCCTATAGGACCAAAAAATCCATAGAACCCGAATCTATCGTCGTCACGCAATTCCAAAAGTCAGAAGTGGGATAATTTGGGTGTACATTAGGAATTATTTTATCCGGTGCTACGTCACGCCGGCTTTGCGGCAGAGGCAGACAGCGCGGCCCTCGGCGGGGGCAAGGTTACGTCAGCCGAACCGTGTCACGCACACTCGATGCGTTGTAGCGTGTTTGTGACGTTTTCCTACTGCCGATCATTGTTGCACGAAGACGCTCAGATTTGTTAATGTTAATGTGTAATTGATAATACCAATATAAGTGGCGTCTTTGTGAGTGGCGCTATCTGTTGTTCGTAAAGATGGGAATAATACAAATGCCTGTAAAAAATAATAAACAAATATCATTAAATGTTAATTGGTAATAAATATACAGATCCGGGAGAAAACTTTTATGACATTCACATGTGGCAATTTGTTAACGCTGTGGGCATTGTTATGGTCAGAAAAGCCTTCGCAAATCAATTAAATCCTGGTTTTATATAAATTAATATTGCACAAACCATACCAAAACTTGGGTTCCGATAGTTTTGAACTTTTGTGGATAAATATTTAAAGGAAATATATGAACCATTACGCGCTCAGAAAGCGGCTAAAGTCCAGCAGCAGCGAGCTCTGCGTAATATTTAGCTTTATCCGTAGATCGCCCAAGGAAACGAATGCGCATCTGCTGAATTCACCATGCATCAATGGCATAAAAAATACTGTAATAGGTATTATAGCTTCTCGTTCCTCTTTTAGATATAAACTTTGGCGGGACGAAACCGTGTTCTGCCGGATCAGACACCGTGTGACACGCTACAGTTGTGTCTGTAGCAGGAAATCGTGGCTATGTTTCGTGTAGTCTCTGCACCACCATGCTGTCAGTGTTAGCCGAGCTGCCACACGCGTCGGACGCCGGCCACTCTACTCCCCGCCAGCGCAGTCACGCGAGCATTTGACAACAAACACGCGAAAGGCATTTAGAAGAGGTTGAGAGAAATTTTGGTGCATGCTGAGAATTATTAGGAGCTTTTGCAATATGAAACCACCGGTCAACGTGAGTAAACTGATTTTTTTTTAATTAGCGTATCTAGATTAACATTAAATCGTTGATGTAAATTAATACGCACCATGAACTTTATTATAAGTAATTCCTTTTATTATAAATTAAAAAAGAAAGTCTGTCTTAAGGGGTTCACGTTTTTTCTGTGTTAATTTAATGTCACCCGACAGTCGGTTTGTAGAGTGCAACGTTGCAGTTGCATGCCATACAACGATTGCATCAGCAAGATGCTGTTCTACAGCTACTGTTATGGGGCGCATTGAAGAAAAAGCAGATTGCGGATATTTGTACCTACTTATTTTCGAAAAAAAATATAAAAATACTATTCAATAGAACGGGTTGATATTTGATACGATTAAGAAGGAACAAAAATATTGCTTTATCAATCAATTATTATTCTTTACGTATATTAATAAAATGATCCTTTTTTATACTGGACTCAAGGTTCTCTTTTACCGGTGACATCCGAATGATTGAAGTACAATATTATAAAAAAATATTGAAATAAGTATGTTTTATTTGGTGTAAAATATACAAAAACTTATATTTGATAGAAAACGACATGGAGAAAAATATTTTTATTTTCTTTTTTGCAATAAGTTCCTGTCTGCTTTTTCTTCGAACTGAAGACCGCGAGATCACGCGTCCACGCATCAACATTCAAAGAACGAACTTTTCAAGCGACACAGTTGTTTAAAAAAAAAGACCATAGATTAAAGGTATGTACCTACAACAGACTTTATGGGTGTAGGCATTTATTTAAATTGAATTAAAGTAAAGTTGTTCTCAAGGTTCTATAGGGACAAGGCTGCAAAGTATAAGGGCGAGCGCTTCATACGAGCAATAGAAGGATTCTCGTTAAAAAAACTAACTACTTAATATAACTCTGAGCATAGCGAAAATTAAAGGCACGAGACTCAAAGCAACTTTGCAGACGTACGAATCACAATATTTTTGGCCTCATTTACCTACGCAATAAAAATATTACTTTTGAAATGTACAAATCTTTTATAAACGAATGATATTAAGTGTTCTATCGTTCAAAATCATCAATAACAGTACGTCACATGATGGGATTCCCATCATCTAAAGTCAAAAACAACTACTCAATTTTAGGATTAAAAAAGCGGATAAAGTAGACATTTACACACAAATTTTCAAGAGAACCTTTCAGCTAATTAAATAAAAAATATTACAAATTTATCTAACGGCCATTAAATAAAATGTAAATTTGTGATATTTGCCATCTGATCAATGGATTGTTTTCAATCTTTGTGTTAAGCAATGTAACTTAAACAAATTATGTACATATTTAAAATTTACAATTATATATACATAATACAATACCACTCGCTAGTTTTTGTCGTGCCGTGCGTAGAAATGCCTGACTCTACCAACCTAACTTTTTTTTTGGTTTGCGTAAGTTTGACCACGTTTCTCATTTCCGTTTGCAGCTTAAGTGGTTCCCTATACGTTTCCGTCGTAACTTTCACCTTTTATGCCTTTTATATCGTGTCCTTTTCCTCTCTGAAACCCCTCGCTATCTTAAAGATCGTTTCAATTATCTTTGTTCGGTCAGGTCGTCACAAAATCTACTTCTTTCCGTCCCATCCTCGTCTTCAAAATTTTATAACCGTTCTTTTACTTTCCTGGCTGTTCGTCTTTGGAACTCTCTGCCGCCGGATGTTAGGCGCGCTCAGTCTCTAAATATATTTAAAAAACGACTTAAAGATCACTATTTACTCCCATAACTATAGTAGGTAGTCTTAATTTTGGTCATTCACTGGCATATCTATGGCTGGATTGGCTGGTTTAGGTGTATAGCTAGTTTTCCGTATTTTTTTTATTTTTATTTTTATATGTAGGTATATATGTATGAATATATATGTATGTTTTGTATATTTATAATATATATATATATATATATATATATGTACTTTTTAAATGTGTGTGATAAGATAAATGAGCTTCTTGAAATGTTGCAATCACCTACTGTTTCACTATTTTAATTTGTTTCCGCTACCCAAAGGTTGTCTGGAAGAGATTGCTTTATAGCGATAAGACCGCCTGTTGTGTACCTCTATGTATAATCGTCTGTTTTAACCATGTTTTCTTTTTTGTTAAGGTGTGCAATAAAGAGTATTCTATCTATCTATCTATCTATCTATCTAACTGTTTGAGAGAACGTAAATGTAGAGCAGAGTTCGATCAATGTTATATGATTAATATGATACTTCTAATGTAGTATGTTCTCTAAACGTTACAGTGGCAATGTAAATTTTGGGGTAAGTACCTACTGAGCTAATTTTTTGTCTGTGAACGTTGAACTTTTAACTTGACTACAGTCGACATACTTTCATGGGTCATGTCGATAAAATGCAAATACCTATTTGAATTGACTTTATTTTTTATCTCCCATAAATTTAGGCTAGCTCTCAATCATGGTAACGACCGTTTTGTTATTTACAGTTAATTGATTCATAAATTGCAAGCTTTTATTTAGTTTCATCTGTCCCGATCTTCATTTGTATGTTAATCTTGCAAGTTTAATTTGACCCATTTCCCGGTTCGATTGAACTGAGATTTTGTAAAAATATTTAAGTCGGATGATATTGCAATATAATGATATTAATGATATCATGGAGTCGAGTCGGTCTGACGATGTAGTCAAAAGTAACCAAAGGAACTTGGGAATAAAACGACGTACCTAACCCCACCAAGTTCGGGCTTGTTAGATTCGTGTTAATGAGAACTACCGTTAGTGTTAATTATATACAAGGAGCGGAATTCTTCATAGCAAAAACCAAACTGTCAGAAATGTCAGAGGGATCGACCGAGGTGTTTTATCGACTATCGATGACACTTGACGGTTCGTCACTAACTATTTATCGTAATCAGGCTTGTAGGCTTATACAGTCGCGGCAGATTATTAGGAATATAATTATTTTGTTCTATGCCATTGTAATCTAAATTATTTTAATAAGGGACAAAGTATGAAAAGTTAATCAAAAATTAAATACGCATTTTTTTTAATATAGTTTAGAGTTAGTTAAATAATTATTATACAATGTGCTATTCAAAACATAATTGGAGAACAGTCTTTTAAAAAAATCCAACATTAGTAATTATGTCCCTATTTAACTATCTGGTGCCACTACACTCGTATATATCTAAAAGCCTAAGTACATAATTTTAATGATGTTTAATTGAGTATAATTTTGTTTATCGATAGTCGATAAAACATTTCGTTCAATCCCTGACAGGATTTTTTCTATGAAGGATTCCGCTCTATGATTATTTGATTATATACAATAAATAGTAAATATGTTTTCGTAAAATAATAAATATGAAATACAAGCTTTGATTTCATCTAGTTCTCATTAACACGAGTCTAAAAAGCCCAAACTTTGTAGGGTTACGTTGTTTTATTCCCAAGTTCCTGTGGTTACTTTCGACTACATCGTCAGACCAACTCCATAATATCATTAATCATTAAATTGCAATATCATCCAACTTACAAATTTTCCAAAATTTCAATTTAATTTCAATCAAACCGGGATCACAAAAAATACTTAAGAAGTGTAGTAAATATTTATCTATTACACTTACATCTTAAGTAATTTTTGTGATCCAATCTTCCCTAAAGATAAGAAATTATGTTCAGTAGGTATTAAATAATGTTATATTGAGTGTAGAATTTAGCATTTTATAATGTTTATAATGAATATCTAATGAAATCTAATTACATGCGGTCATACCTACTCGGTCAATGTATAGGTAATATTAAATTTGCAGTAGGTATTTAAAATAAAAGTTATTGATTTCGGAATAACAAGATGCATTCCTATTTCACATCATTATCAGCCTATGATAGTCCACTGCTAGACGTAGACCTCTCCTATTAACTATGCGTATAGAAGCATTAGGAGGTAAATGCCCATAATAGCCACGCTGGGCAAGCGGATTGGCGATCGCAGTAATGTGTCCACTATGATGACATTGATAACGCTGCTGCCCATCATGCATCTTTTATCAAATAATGGTCAGTGACACTTCAATCCCTTAGTCGACTCTTACGACACCCGCAGGAGGAGTTGGGGTGGCGACAAATGTAATGTTACTGCCGTCACCACACGGCTATTTCACATATTTTGTACTTATTTCAAGCTCACTTATTTGATCTTAACCTCTACGTCATCGTTGTGAAGGGCCCAATGCCGCGTTCCTAATAAGATGGATGCACTTCGATGTTCTTTATTGACGTTAATGGCCAATTGATTTCGATCGGTCAATCGATTCGATTCGAACGACACGTGTTTGCATTATTAGTATAAATTAGTTTCTCAAGACAGTTGATGCTTTTATGAGACTAAAATAGAATATGTGTAGACTGTTATATTGAGAGGCGCCGCCCCTTTGAAGTTCTTAATTGATTTCATTGGCTAGTCATGGGTATAAAATCAATCATAATAAGTGTTTCAAAATGTAAAATAATCAATTGAATTATGAAAACCAATACGTACCAAAATTCTCTTGATTCACTTAGTAAGATTTTATTTTTATTTGTAAAGAACATAAAATATGTTATTTTTGTCATTACTAATGTTAATTAGATTAGACGCCATATAAATAAATAATCAGGCACAATAAATCGCCAAGCTTTCACGGACGCACGACTAAACTCGAAAGGACAGTTCAGAAGTTCTTAATCGATTTCATCGACTAGCCATTGTGTTTGAAATGTAATTACATCATCATACATTTTTGTTTTATTTCTAAAGGCAAAGAAATGTATATTTTCGTCATTAATAAAGTTAATTATGAACCAATTAGATTAGACGTCCTATAAATAGATAATAGACACAATAAAACACCAAATATATTACTTTCGCGGACGCCGACTAAACACGGAAGGCCAGAATGACGCGTGACGCGTCTCAAAATAATCGCTACAAGATAAGAAGATAGATAAAAACCGTGACAATGCTCTTTCTTTATCAGCCGGGACTAGGCCACGTGTCCCACAAAACTGCGCACCGAACAATGGCAGATACCTACCGAGGGGGCCGATAAGATAAACCTGACCCTGATCTGTGGTGAGCTTTTAAAGGATCATCTTATTTCGTAATGGCCTATTGACTCGGTGATAACAGCCCTTGTTAGTGAATGCATCTGTGACTATTGCGCTTCATAATTGAATGTGAGCTCATTCTTATGAACATGGGGCGTGGTCTAAAGCCTGGCGCGCGCTGCCACAGAACTCATTAAAATTAATAAAATACCTTTCAGGCCTGTTAACGTGAGAGTCACTCACATACGGTATATACAATTAGCACTTAAATTGGCAAATTTAAAACAAATCATGCGTTCTAGCTTCCTCGCCATTGCGTAAAGCAGAAAATTCTGTTAAAAACATTAAGGATTAAGACAAATCAGATGCTTTCTAGGTACGTCTTTTGCTACCACTTCGAAATTGCGGCCCGGCTCGAGGTATCCTAAATCACACTGTACACCTTCTAGTTTCAGTTTCTGGTTCATACATAAGAAAAATAAATTGGCGAGACGCATAATGCCACGTGGCTTCGTCGACTTGTAGATAGGTTTTCCTGGAACTAATTAAGCAACAAATGAAAATTGCCAGTCAACTTTTCAATACGCAGTGGTATGCTTGTTAAAATACCTTCTGCTTGCACCAATCTTAACTTGCATTCTTGAATCGCTCACTAAATTCCTGGCTTCTCCAACTTCATTTCTAAGAATCAAAGTTTCTATTTTCTTATTTTACCATGGGTGCGAAGTAAGGGCCGTACGAGCCATGCAATGGTAAATTGCTAGCCTATTATCGCTAGCAACTCTTTGAGACAGGCGCTTTAAACAGTAGGTTTTTATCTGGTGACGGCGAAAGGTCCCGGATGGATGGATCCCTTGTCGAGATACAATACATCTCTCATGCATACGTGTCCTTATTGTCCATAGGCCACTCTCCTCCACGATGTCGACATTCCCACGAAGAAGGCCACTTTTGGGATGGGGTGCTTCTGGTCAAACGACTCGCTATTTGGCGCAACACCAGGGGTTATCCGTACGAGGGTCGGCTACTCTGGTGGCACTACCAAAAATCCACACTACAGAAGCCTGTGAGTATGCTTTTGAGAAATGTGATCATGTTTGTTGTGTCTTTTAGTAGGTATATTTACTTTGGCTCATTGCCCCCTAGTTTGGAGACACCATTTTAGGCTCACCTTAGTACAACGGCAGGACGTAGCCCGCTAGGTACCTACATGAATTAATCGATAACTAATAATAAATCCCCTAGCTCATAGTAAAAGCTTCTCTGCATTATTTCTGCATTTAGATGTTTTATATAAGTCTTTGTCGTGGTTATTCACTGACTAAAATAATTTCTGTATGTTTACTTACTGCGTGTACCTACACGCAGCAAATGTACCTACATTACAATTGATGTGTGAAGACTTTGAAAGTTACTTGATTAAAGGATTATGACATTTATGACAGCATCTAATAAACTAGTAAGCACGTAGATAATTATCTATTCAGGTGTTACTTATCATTAGCAGATTATCCACAATAATACCTATGCACATCGTCCATAAATAATATTACTTAGCTAAGATTATCTTTATAATATTCTGCTGAGACATTCTTTGTCGTGAAGTTATTGATGGTAATGCAATGTAATTAGGTGTCTCTTAACATACCAAAAGCATAATAGTAACCATTTCTTAATAAATATTGTCATGCGAATGTTGTTTACTTCCTTCAATTAATGTCGTCCAATTTGTTTGTAGTAAACAAACAATAGACAAGTTCAACGAAAGTAGATGTTTTTTGTATACTCGTAGTTACCAATAACAACCCACACCATAGAGTAAACAATTATAGTCTGAAGCTAAACACAAAACGGTAGAGTTCAAGGTTCACTAAGAAATGGGATCAATAAGACTACTACTGCGTCGTGGAAAGTGTTTTTTGTACAATATATTGTATAAATGTTGAATAAGTGTGTTAATAATAAATTAATAATAAATAAACCTCTTATTAACGTTGACTAAATTTTCTGACGGTGATTACAAAACATTGACTTCTAAATCATATTTAGTGTGAGTTGAACTTATAAACGAAAATATATGCCGAAATAATACGTCTGCTTTAGATATGTACTGCAATATCCTTTCTCTTCGGCTTTTCACGGAAACGTCCGAATTAATCTCCCTGTCTCAATTAGCTTCAGTGATATACTGAAGTTCATTGTGACAGCAATATGAATTCGGATGTTTTCGTGAAAAGCCGAGAGGAAGGATTTTGCACTACATCTGTCTGTACATATTATTTTGTTTAATGTTAAAGGTTTTCACTATGTACAAATATTTTGCATTTGACCCTTAAAGGAATACATGCCAAATAAATTAGAACTATGGTCATAATTGAATATTAGTGATAAATTCTTCATCTCACGTTACCTATTTATGACGTAAAAATGTTTATGTATATTACAGTAATACATCCATTTATTTTGCTATGAATAAAAATTATGTTTAACTTAATCTACTCATTATTCGATGTTCTGGCATATAATATGCCTAGTCATTAGGTATTATATTAAAGCCTAGGTATCTTTATCCAAGAGATTACGATACTTATCTTCAAGCGTTTGCCACTCACGTAGAATATAAATAGTTCATGTCATGGTATTCTGATAATATCTGCATACCATGATATTATCATGTGACGTAGTGTCTGTATATGTTGTGAAATATTCTATTAGAGTCGTCTTGAAGTAAAACAATAAGAAGGTAAATACGAGTAAAATGTTTCATTTGATCTATTTTAAAACATGAAAGTTTTTTCTCAATTACTTATTCAAAATAGGAAACTTAGTTCTAGACATATATATCAGTTACTGAATCCTTCTAGGCTTAATTTGTCGATTTGTCGCAAATTATACGTTTGCTTAAATTGTTTTAAAGTAGGTAAGTAGGTACATGTTTGATACAAATTTCCCCGCAACCGGCTAGCAACGGAGAAACATTTAAATTAATTTTATAAGTATAACTCTTAGGTAGAAATTTATAAATATCTATGTCAAAAGGATTTCACTCAAAACAAAGTATTGATGAAATGAAGTGAATTAGAAAATTTATCGACTAAAATCGAGGAAGGCGATATTATGTCGTACAAATTTATGTAACTTAGTATACATATTTTATACGTGAAACCAGAAAATAATTCCACGATACGTATTTGTACTTAATTAATTACAATTACGTTCATAAATCTAATCAATTAATTAGAAAGTGATAATTTACAGAATGCGCAATCGGCGTCTACTTAAGTAAACAAAATAAAAGCAATAATGAGTAACATTACGATGAAGCGTAGATTTACGACGACATAGCGTAGATAGACATGAATGGACTCACTCATCAAAACTATAATTATGTATTGCTAAATGCATGTTATTTATTATCAATTCATTATCGTTCAAATAAACAGTAGGTATATTAAGTATAATAAACTGTCTTGAAAATTAAAGTCCCGCCGAGTTACTTGCCGGTTCTCTAGCGACTTCGGTTCGGCTTCTTAGCTCAGTGGTGTAGAGTTAGAACCGGAAGTAGGTAGTATTTTTTTATAAACTTGCTATTGTGTTGACGATTCAAAGCGCATGTTACTATGTCTACTTGAATAGGCTACTTGACTCATATCAAATTTAGTGCAAACAATTATTATTTTCTGTAGTAGGGTAGACTGGGGTCAATTGAACCACTTTGCTTTTAACTGACCGTTACCGCTATATTTTTATAAGTAGAAAGATGTACGCTCATAATATTTCAAGGTTAGTTATCTGGTTCCCAAATAAAATGTATTTGGATGGTCTATATCTCATAGTTTTTCGACAATGATGAAATAAAAAGAAAAAGGCAGAGTGGTTCAATTGACCCCACATGTGTGTCAATTGAAACACTATGTAGGGTCAATTGAAACACTTAAGTATCTTCGACACAATGAAAGTATTTATATCTGTTTTAATCTTTTTCATTACTACCTTTGCATACAATGAGCTCATTAAAAGTTCGCAAGTATAGCATGAACATATCTCATTTTATGAGCATCTGAAAAAGTCATTAAAAAAACATGGAATAAAAAAGGAGTATACGACTTTTAGACTTCATTGTCCCTGTTACCATTAACATTTACCTTAACTAAGATAGATTTAATGCACTTACAAGATATACCGATGTAGAATCGCAGAAAATAATCAAAACTATTTTAGTTTCATACAAAAGTGCCTGTTTCAACTATAACAATGTTTCAATCATAACCATTCCCAAACGCCCAGTCACAACGAGTGTTGTAGTCGCGATGTGGAATGAAATAATAGACGAAACAAAATATCAGTTTAAATGGTTTCAGTACAGCGGGAAACAAAAACATCGTTAAAAACGTGAGGCGATATTAAGCCGAAAACATTAGCAAAACACAAAATTTTATTTAGTTTACAAAAAAAGAGTACTTTTTGAAGTCTCGAATCTCAGAAACTATAAGTCGTACGGTAACCTCAACTTGTTGGAAATTTCTTATTCTTTAAACGTTTAATAACATATGATATCAAATAACATAAGATTTTTTAAATAAAAATCAGAAACTAAAAAATGACCGTCAATTTCGCAGTTTTTTACGTACTACGCAGCTAGCACAACGTTTTTTTGCTTGCAAAATGTGGTTTTATATTGCCCTATAGTGTCTAAATAACATAGCAAAAATGCAGATATACTATTTGATTTGCGAGTTTAAGGTAAAACGACGTACGGTTTGATTTATGATCTAGATCAAAAACTAGCCAAATAATTGTGAAGCTTAATAAAACAAACATGTGCATCGAATACAAAACTTTATATTTCGCAGTTGGTTAATTTTGGGGACGATTAAAACATGGGGAAGATTGAAACGTTTCAATCGTCCCCAAGCACGTTGTTTCTATCGTCCCCAAACCACTTTTTTGACTTCAATGACATATATTTTATATAAAAAAAGACTCTAACACTGATCACCGTCCATAAAAACATTCGTTTATTCCTAACTATAACACTTACATAATTAGATTAGTCAATATACGAGAGTAGACGAAGTTATAGGACAATATACGAGAGCACGAATACTTACTTTTTACCGCGTGAAACTGGTTTCGCTCGTGGACACTTCCGTATCGCACCGGCGCCCGTGCGCTACTGTTAAGGATTGCAATATGATCTACCGCTTGTTCCGTGTGTTGAGTCAGACGCGTAGGCATTATAATTTCCGAGATATTTGACTTGTTTCAATCTTGACCTGTTTCAATTGTCCCCAGTCTACCCTATTTATCGAAAAGATCAATATTTTTTGATTACGATATATTAAAAATGTTTGATGGGTACATATTTTTTATTGAAAAATTTGTTTTATTTCTTTTAATTTCGTACTCTGAAAACGGTGTCGGCCATGATGTGACGTCATAGGATCTTAAACTAACTTCATGTCGAATCTTATACGAGTGAAATTAGCCATGGACATGTAGGCATGTAGCTTTGCTGTGACATTGACATAACATAAGTGACATGTAAAATGTTTGTTTTCGGTTTGAGTGACGTCACACCACAGATAATCTAAGCATTAACATGGCTAGTATCGTTTTCGCGCGGTAACGAAAGTTTAAATTTTATGTTATAATTTTGCGGTTTTCTAGGTCGTGAAAAAATATATTTATATTTTTTTTCCGTTAATCAGATATTGATTAATAATATAAGACAAACTTTAAAAATGGGTCAAGTAGCCTATTATTTGATTTGGTGAGAGTTCCTATGTTATTACCAAACTGATCACTTGGTCGCGCACCGTGCTATAAAGAGGTATTTCTTTCCGCGAACGATCTGACTGTGGAGGTAATGAGACCTCAAACAGTCAGTCCTTAGGAAGAGGGGGGGGAGGGGGTACTCCAAAAAAGACGAGTAGGTACGTGTACGCTGTACGTTTCAGGAACCTAGAGGTGTAGGTGTCGATAGGGTAGAGTTACCGCATTCCATGAGGTGGACAGTTTATTTGTTTATATACCTACCTCCATCGTGGCATTTAAAAATCGCGTGCAAAAATCAAGTTCTCCTTGTGCTGCTGGAATTCTGCTAATCATTGTTTTCTTATTTCTATGCGTCCAAGTCCAAGAGACATGAGTTAAACTGGTTTTGGAAGTCATTACAATTCGGTGTTCGCGATTCAAGGTTGCCTGACAAGGTCAAGTCGCCGGGAGGCATTATTCACGAAATGTTGAACTCTAAGCAAACATGGTACAATGCGGCTCATAAATTGAAACCCCTGACGCCATGGTAGTTAACAGACTTTTCGTAAACCTTATTGCAATGCTAATAAAGTGCACAATGATCAGATAACTGTCCTGGCGGTGGTACTTCACCAGATCAGTCTTATTGGGTAAGTGTAGTCGGCAGTCGTGTTTAGTGCATTGTGAATAACACCGAAGGTTGTGTCTGCACTTCCGTACAAGTTAATGAGTTAAGGTTTAACAGGAAGTGATTTAAATTCTAATTGTATATTTCGAGTGTGAGGGATGATATCTATACCAATCGTTAGTAGACTCTAAAAAACAGTAAACAAACCTAAAAACTTGCATTATTCTTTATCACGCACTTTTAGAACACAATCTTGGTTTTATTACGAACTTAAATTCTTAAACCTTGAGTTCACATACATTTTAGTTAAAATTATTGATTTTTATTAGTATTAACTTAAAAATATCTTGTCTTGTCTTTGAATGTGTTTCACAATATGTGTCAAAGATGTGAAATGCTATGGAAAGTCAGCTATATTAGTTAATTTTTTTTAAGATTCTAATGACGATTGGTATACAAACTAGCATAAACTACTCGTAAGGCATATAAGACGCTACCATAACCATAACATAATAGAGTCGAACTGTTAGGTTGCTTTGTGTCGATTGTCCCATATTTTTATCCACTTATATCCGTGGCTACACGTGATCATAAATTCCTCTTTACCTTCATTACCATAACAAAATATTATGACCACCATAAAAATGCCATCTCTTGTAATTGGTCACGTATTTTAAACATCGTGAGCTCTGTCTAATACTTTACAATGAAAAATTTAACGCCTGTTGTCATAAATCACTTAAGTATAGGTAGCTACAATTGTTTAATTATAGCATCATTGACATTGTACACTAGGAAAAGCCAATTCATCATCAGCCTATCGCAGTCCACTGCTGGACATAGGCCTCCCCAATTTCACGCCACCGTTCTCGATCTTCGGCTGCTCGCATCCAGCTCCTGCCAGCCATCCTGCGCAAATCGTCGCTCCACCTTGCCTGAGGGCGTCCTACACTACGCTTGCCGAGACGCGGTCTCCACTCAAGAACTCGTTTACCCCAACGGTTGTCGGTTCTACGGCTAATATGGCCAGCCCACTGCCACTTCAGCTTGCTAATACGGTGGGCTATGTCGATCACTTTGGTTCTCTGCCGGATAACCTCATTTCTGATTCGATCCCGCAGAGAGACGCCGAGCATAGCCCTTTCCATAGCTCGCTGAGCGACCTTAAACTTGTGGACCAGCCGTACCGTCAGTGTCCACGTTTCGGCTCCGTACGTCATGACGGGTAGGACGCACTGATTGAAGACTTTTGTCTTCAGACACTGTGGGATCGACGATGTGAAGATTCGACGTAGCTTCCCAAACGCTGCCCAACCTAGCTGAATTCTTCTATTCACCTCATTCTCGAAGTTGTTTCTACCCATCTGCAATGTTTGGCCGAGGTATACATATCTTTGAACAACTTCGAGAACGGTGCCGTGTACTGCGATCGGTTCCGGTAGTACATGTTCATTGAACATAACCTTGGTTTTGTCCAAGTTCATCCGTAGGCCGATGCGTATAGAAGAGTCAGCCAGGTCGTTCAGCATCTGTTGTAGGTCCTGCAGCGTTTCTGCCAGGATGACGATATCATCAGCGAATCGCAAGTGAGAGATGTACTCGCCATTAATGTTGATGCCACGCCCTTTCCAGCTTAGCGTCTTAAACATATCCTCCATTGCATTTGAGAACAATTTCGGGGAGATCACGTCCCCTTGTCTCACGCCTCTATGCAATGGTATAGGATTTGTTTGCTGATTCTGTACTTGGACGGACATGGTGGCGGCCTCGTATAGACATCTTATCACTTGAATGTATCGCCAATCAACTTGACATCGCTGCAAGGACTCCAGAACAGACCAGATCTCAATCGAGTCAAAGGCCTTCTCATAGTCCACAAATGCTAGACACAGGGGCTGATTATACTCTTCAGTCTTCTGTATAATCTGCCGCACTGTGTGGATGTGGTCTATGGTACCGTATCCGCTCCGAAATCCAGCCTGTTCCGGAGGTTGGAATTCGTCGAATCTCCGCGCAAGACGGTTCGTGATCACTCTTGAGAACAGCTTATATACATGGCTTAGAAGAGAAATGGGTCGATAGTTCTTCATCAGGGCTTTGTCTCCCTTTTTGAAGAACAGGACAACCACACTTGTACTCCATGCCTCCGGAGTTCTCCCTTCGACTAGGACAGCGTTAAAAAGCGTTTGGAGCTCCCTCAATACGGGTTTACCTCCTGCTTTTAGCAACTCTGTTGTAACGCCATCTTCTCCAGGGGCTTTTCCGTTTTTAAGCTGCCCAAGAGCGATCTCGATTTCGTCGATACTGACTTCTGGCAGGTCTTCGGTGTAGTGGCGTATCAAAGTGGCTCTAGGATCCTCATTTTCGGGATCAGGTCGAGATGCATGCGAAGCGTATAATTGGCCATAGAAGTCTTCCACTTCGGAAAGGACTGCCGGCTTCGAAGTAACGACTTCTCCACGAGCTGTGGTCAGCTTCGTCAGGTGGCTCCTTCCGAGAGATTGTACGAACACCTTTGACCCCCGGTTCTGCTCGATCGCTCTTTCAATCGAAAGAGTATTGGAGCACCGGAGATCGTGTCGTACGTGCTTACTGATCTCTCGGTTTAGAGTCCGTTTCCCTGACGAAGAGACCGGTGGGTTTTCACGTCGTTCCTTCATTAGCCCTAAGGTCTCCTCCGAAAGCTTTGACTTCCTATCCTTGCGTTGCCTTTCACAAAATCTCGTACCTTCCTCCCTGAGGATGCGAACCACATCTTGAAGTTTCTGGTTCACGTCCGCTGTGGTTTCCATGGCAGCGAATCGGTTCTCCAGGTTTGACTGGAACGTTTTAGATCCAATCATAGTTTGGAGCAAATTTGGTCGGAGTCTGGCCTTCATCAAGCGGACACGTTCAGCACGGAAATTGATATTCAGAGAGCCTCGGACGAGTCGGTGATCGCTACCGGTATTGAACCTGTTGATCACGGAGACATCTCTGAATATGTGCCGCTTGTCCGACATGATGAAGTCGATCTCATTTTTCGTCATAGTGTCCGGGCTTTGCCACGTCCACTTCCTTTGGGGCTGCTTCTTGAAGAATGAGTTCATCAAGAAGAGCCCCTCGCGTTCGAGGAAGTTGACGAGCATTTGTCCCCTATGATTTCTGCATCCATAACCATGGGATCCTACTACCGATTCGCTGAAATTTTGTACTCCCACTTTAGCGTTAAAATCCCCCATGACAACGTTAAAATGGGTCTTAGTAGTGGAATGGAGGGCTCTCGATATGTCATCGAACATTTCCTCCACCTCATCATCCGAATGTGCCGAGGTCGGTGCGTACACTTGCACCACCTTGAGGCTATACCTCTCGGTGAGCTTGATAATGAGGTACGCTACCCTGTTCGACACACTGGATATTTCCACAACGTTGTCAGAGAGGGACTTGTGAACCAGAAACCCAACGCCACCTTGGGATTGTTGGTCTCCCTGACGGAAGTACATTAGGTGGCCTGATTCGAGTGTTATGGTGTCCTCCCCCTCTCTTCGGACTTCACATAACCCTAGTATGTGCCACCTAATCTTCCCAAGTTCCACCTCAAGTTGCGCCAGGTGCGAGTCAAGCCGAAGCGTGCGTCCGTTATACGTCGCCAGGATCAGTCGGTTGTGGTGGCCGTCCGTAACCCGGAGATTCTTCGCACCCCCTGCCCCGCCGTTACCGTGGTCGCCACCATGACCAGGAATAGCGGAGCTACCGGGAACTGAGGGCCGTGGCTTTCTTTGTGCTTTCATTTTAGGGGGGGGGGTTTGCCCATAATCGCCACGCTGGGCAGGCGGGTTGGCGATCGCAGTAGGTTGGTGATGTGCTGAAAATTGACGGCGCTGCTGCCCGCCGCCAGCATGTTGACCTTAGTCGCCTCTTACGACACCCACGGAAGGAAATGGGGTGAGCCTATTCTATGCCGGGCCCACACGGCCAGGAAAAGCCAATTATTTAATTTAATTTAATTGTGACATTCTCAAATTTATATACTCTAAGTATGAGGAAAATGTGCACCGCTGAAGAATGTTTATAGTTATTGGTACAATATGTTTATCTATTAACCATGTCCTCATATTTATAGGTATATTATGTTTAGAATAAAGAGTAAATCAAGCGGGTTTCGATAGATCACAGCATAGTTGAAACCGCATAATCGGTTTATACATCGTGTGAATTACGAACGTGTGAAAATATTAAAAACCCTTGATAATTTGTATGGATAAATGTTAAACCATAAAAATAATACTTATCTATTAAAACTTTAAAACGAAATCTGAAATTATGTAAAACTAAGAATAAAAACTGCCTATATTGAGTAGAACCCACTCAAAGAGGCCACCCCGCAATGCTCCCGGTTCAAAGTTGCCCATTACGCTCGCTGTGTTGCCACGTTGTATTGCAATGGACAACCTCTGCACCAGGAAAGATCCGGATCGGGGGTCGAGGCCTCTTTCTTTAAGGCGGCGTCCCAATTCCCTTACAAACTTATGGTAAAAATAATAATTATGACCAGAAAAAAAAGTTTTTTGGATTACTGGCTTATTCTTGACAAATAAAGATATTTTCCTGGGCGCCATCCTGGGCTTAGGACAGGACGACTGAAAGCCTGAAAGGACTTTAATCAACAGCAGAAAAATTAGTAAAAGATGAGACCTATCAATGATTTTATTGATGGCTGGCTTACTAGAGTTACTGTTAATGACTGGGCTATCACCATCTACCAATGCGATTTAGTTTACAACCTAATCTGAATCGCGATGTGTTAATTCCATAGAATAACTGTCAAAACTGACAAGCAGAGCCCAAAATGAATCGCGTGAAGAGATGGTAGCCCCCACTTGCCAGGTCCTTTCAGCCATCCCGCTCTGAGCCCAGAACGACAAGAAAAATATGAAATTAAAATATTAAATATCTAATGACCCAAAAAAACTAAGCTTTTCTGGTCATTAGTAAGAGTACCTACTGAATTAATATTTTCATACATATTCGATTGTGGTGGAATTGTAAATAATATTTATACTTACGGATATTATTTACCCTTTCGTATGCTTAGTAGCAGATCAGCTCCATTCCAATTTGACTGTATAAAATAGCCGTCAAAGTACTCAAAGTCCAATATTGAATTAACTGTTTGACGCTATCGCATACTACCTAAAGGTTAATGTATAAATTTTGATTATTACAGCGGTGACCACACAGAAGTGATCGAGTTGGACTATGACCCTAAAACCGTCACATTCGTGGATCTACTTGACATGTTTTGGGCCAACCACGAATACGGACTAACTACCAAGCTAAAGAGACAGGTAACCAACTTGATATATCTATCTTTACATTTATGTGAGTAGTTGTAGACCTGACTTCCCCAAATCCCGAAACACCGCAAACAAAAATAAATAAAAAATCGTAAGGTTATGTTTGCTTAACCCCTGTAACGCTGCTGTCATAAATTTGCTTGTTGATTAATTATTTTATATTATAGTCCAAATGGCTCGTGACCGATCTGTCACTAGGCACTCCAGGGGTTAATATTTTTTGTGGTGTCAGGCTGTCAGTTTACGAAATAGTTGAACCACCACACTAACAGAAATGCAAGAATCGATTGCAACCTGTACTTACCTACAGGAAAACAGCCCAATAGAGAATCGTAGGAAATGTTTTTGCCAAAACTGAAACGGAGTCATGCGCTTCGCTTCGTCAGCTATGTTACCTAATCCAGATCCTAAGATTGTCAGTGTCATAACATAAACGGTTGCATTGACTCATATGAGTGAGATTACCATTAAAATGTATTACTATTAACTTAGATACGTTAGGAACCACATTTTTTAAATTCTTGATAGGCAGATGTGCAAATATAAAGATAAATGTTTAGGTCCGGAAACCTAAGTAAAATACCCTACCTACTGTGCCTGAATAGTTGAGTACCCACTGTTGTGTAATATACTCGTACGTAGTAGGTATGTTTCTGAAATCAGCTTTCTACGTAAACAGAAGTGGGCGAATTAAATTTTAAAAATATTTTTCATGTGTTATCATATTTATTATGACGTTATTTTTGTTGAGCATTAATTCATGTTAGAAGCTTCTTAGGTGACATTGACATTGCTCGGGCAAACTGGAGATACGAGTAGCTCAGTCCAGTTCCACTTTCTGGCAATATATCTTCGTAAATGCGTCCGTTTTAAAAATAATCACTCTTTTACTATTCATAGTTGAACTATAAATATTTTACGCGCGTTACATAAGTATTCTGTTTTCTTTTTGTTTATTTTGTGTTTGGAGCGTATTCAAAAAATGAATCTACGAATCCTTTTGTTTGGAGAAAGAAAGAGTACCTACTGTTACTATTCGGATTAAAATTACCAGCATTTTGGGACATTCATGACCACCACAGGTAGGATAGTGAAGTATGTCTCTGGATTCCGCAATTAACACTTATTATAAAATGCCATTTAGCATTCATTCCGCCATTTCTACAATAATAAAATAAATTAAACTGTCGTTTTTAAATATTAACATAAGTATTTTTATTGATGCCAGTTTGTCAATAAAAATACATAGGCACCTAACTGTTTTTAAACAACAGTTAAAAAAAAGTTTAAAAAAAAAAGATATATTGCCAGAAAGTGGAACTGGACTGAGCTATCTCCAGTTTGCCCGAGCAATGTCAATGTCACCTAAGAAGCTTCTAACATGAATTAATGCTCAACAAAAATAACGTCATAATAAATATGATAACACATGAAAAATATTTTTAAAATTTAATTCGCCCACTTCTGTTTACGTAGAAAACAGTTAGGTGCCTATGTTTAATAACATAAATAAGAAAGCGATAAATAAACTCTTGTTCAAACTATTAACTACGTTTGCATAAGGTACGGTACGGTACGGTTTACGGTAGCATACGTTTTGTTATTAATATATTAAAGCATACGATACTAAAATTATATTTCACGCGGATGGCTCAAATTTTTAAGTCGAAAAATGCTCAACATGTTTCGCTCCGTACATGAGGAGCTTCTTCAAGCTTTTTTCGACTTAAAAACGTGAGAAACCTGCGTGAAATATAATTTTAGTACGAAGGAGTCTCACGAGAGTTTTGTGTTTAAAAAAGCATACGTTATGTCTATTCCAGTACCAATCCATGATCCTGTACCATGACGAGGAACAACGCGAGGCGGCAGAGGCGTCCCACAAGGAAATGACGGCGCGGTTTGGCCAGCTACGTACTGAGATCGCACCGGCATCCACGTTCTATCCTGCTGAAGAGTAAGTCTTTACCAGTCTATTTAAGTCCACTGCTGGGCCGTTTCCCGAACGATATTAGACTAAAAAACATTAGTCTCGGAACTGTCACATGGTATGACTTCAAACTAATAATATTAGTCTTGTATCATTCGAGAACTGGGGACAGGCCTCTCCTATCCATAGTTGTGAAATTTTGATTGAGCCATATTTTTTTCTAAAATAAGAGTGCCACTTGGTGACCACGGGTAAGTATCGAAAGCGAATGCCTATTGGTTAACCTATGAGTTTTGACTATTGACGTATTAAGTGGTAATTAATGCCTATAATGGCCAAGCTGAGCAAGCGTACTACGCGTACTATGATGAAATGATGATGCTGCTGCCCATCATGAATTTTCAATAATTAAATGGCCGGTAACACGTCGGTTCACTTACGACACCCACGGGAAGAGTTGGGATAGTGACAAATGTATTCTTACTGCCGCATGACGAATGAGAATACAATACGTTAGTACTACTATTTTATTTTAAGACTAGACCACCGCGGTGCGGCGATCCCTTATTAAATTACTAAAAGTATATAAATATTTACAATATGATACAGTATTGTTCGAATCGACCTAGTCCGATAGCAAACTCGGTTAAGCTTGTCTTTTAGATATCTTGGAGAAAGAATCCGCACATAATATGGTACATACTGGTTAGGGTGTCCCCTATTTTACGAATTTTAGAAATGAATAACGCATACCCCCTAAATCGGCTTTTATAACCCCAAAACACTCTGAAAAAAAAAAATCAGCTCATTCCTGTAACAGGAACCCGTGCCGACTTTCATCTGAAATTCCCATACAAATTACTATGAAAAAAATTAGTCAGACGTCAGTAAGTTGATAATAATGTATTGTTTTTCTGTTCTCATGAAGTTAATTTCATGATAAAATGTTTGTAAGACAGTAGTATATTTTAATGCCATAGAAAAAAATAAAAAAAAACGAAAAAAATTTTGGTCATTTTCATACATTGTATAGGAAAATGGCATGAAAGTCGGCACGGGTTGCAGTTACAGAAATGAACTGAATTTTTTTTTCAGTGTGTTTTGAGGTAAAAGAAACCGATTTAGGGGGTATGCGTTATTAATTTCTAAAACTCGTAAAATAGGGGACACCCTATACTGGTACTGAGTCATATTTTTGATGTCTCAGACATATGAGAGATTTGGTATCTTCCGCAGAGATACTGTTTATTAGCCTTCCTGCTACAAGCCTAGTAGATGATCCATTAGCTAATTCTCTAACCCCCTTATTTATAAACGTCTGCTAACTTAACAAACCACTAATAATTGTTTGTCCTTTTTGCTTTTATGGACACATTGTTAAGACCGAAAGGGACAAACAATTATTAGCGGCTTGTTAAGTTAGCAGACGTTTATGAATAATTGGGTAAGTATGTAACATGAAATGGTAAGGCTAGGTTTGAATGGTATAAAATTTAATCATGATTTTAATTTAACTTAGAAATATTCTCCATCATAGTGATCAACTGTTTACATACTAAAGTTACTCACTATTTTTAAGTCGAATAATGCTCGAAATAGTTTCGATCCGTATATAAAGAGCTTTTTCAAGAGCCAATTTTAGTATGAATGATAATTAGTAATTCGTTGTTCAGAGGTAGAGTTGTAGTTTTAAAAATTGTTTTTGACATGTTGGGACCAAAAAACCTAATAAATATACAGAAGTTTCGAAGGTTCACTCGTGTAACGCTGCATATTATATCACATCATAAATGTTAATAGAGCGCTAACAAGGTTCTGCACCTACAAATCACAACTTACAACTCCATATAATGCTACGACTTCCTCTCGAGTGAAACAAATTAGCATCGGTCATTGACATTGTACTAGAATTTTCCAAGTGAATCTCATAGAAAAAAAAACAGTTATAAGTATCGTTACTCGAACGAGTCTTATTAGTAATTGAAATCAATTTGCCTTGTCCTCGCGATATGGGCACGTGGTCGGCATAGCAACAGTGGAATACATAATGCGGATTTTAATCATGTCAGGGTCTCGCGACACTTCTCAACAAAGGATTGTTTGTTGTTTGGCCTCTACTTCTATATGTGGGCCCTAATTGGAACCTCACTCGTTGGTGTTCCAATATTGATTTTATCCTTATTTATTCCAATCACGATATTTGACTTATTATTATTAGCGATTTGTAGATCATTGTTCTAACAAGATAAAATTCAAGGCGTTATTTAAGTGTACGTATTTGCATTAACAAAACCATTAGGCGTTATCAATGTGTAAAATATTGTATGATAGGTAAATGTTGAATGTAGGCTTTCTTCGAATTCGTGTAGGTTTTAAAACACTCGCTTTGCTAGTGTTTTATAATCACCGACACTCGTCCTGAAAATACTTTCCCTACTCCCTTTCCACCCTCATATCATAAATAACTATTACCTACCACTCTCGAAAACTTAGCATTCAATTTCAAACAGAGGCCTTTGCTTTGCTACCGTCAACTGACTAAGCCAACCCGTAACCAGTACCTTCCCAAGTAATTTTGACGACATTTTTAGGGTTGTCGTCGACAACTTGTCGATTCAATAGCACAATAGTTTTTGACAGAGCGTATAATGGATTAACTAACTATGACAAAGGTATCAATGAAATGTGCCATTTACATATTTCTTAAGTTTTTTTGGGGTAATAATTATCTTTCTAGTAAAAGAGGTGGAAAAGGGGCTTCCGCTTTCTATTACTTGTAAACTGCTATCCAAAAGGCAGTAGTTCATTTTTAATTTTATTTTTCAGCTACCACCAAAAATACCGTCTTCAAGGCCACAAGGATCTATGCCGGAGCTTGGGCCTGGATTCAGCCAAGCTCCAGACCTCGCACCTAGCGGCCCGTCTCAACGGCTACCTAGTGGGGGTGGGTGGCAAGGCCCAATTCGAGGCCGAACTAGCCCGACTCGGCCTCAGCGAGAAACAGGCCGAGTATGTGCGGACTGAGTTGGAGCGCAATGAAGGAGGGGGCTTAGCTTGCTAGCGTTCTTAAAAAACGGTTTAGAAAAAAGTAGCTGAGGATTTAAGTACCGTAAAACCATACAACTATAGTCCACTAGGTACTACAACTATGGTCCACAAGTTTAACTCGTAATTAAGCATCAATGGAAATCTTTTATTTTGGTTTTCTCTAAGTTTTTTAATCATTAATGAGGAGACTTTGTGTAACAATGCGTCAATAATATAATAATTACACTAAACCGAAGATATTTGACTTAATTATGGACCATAATAGTTGGGAGCTTTTGGACTATAGTTGGGTAGTTTTACGGTAACAGTATTTTGTGAATACTAAGGCATGATCTTGTTTTGAAGTATTGAAAGAGATATTTCTACAAATCTTTTGCGTCACGCGTCTAACGACGGCAGAGGCTTTGGGCTACTTTTATGGAACAAATGTGTCTTCAGGTAGTGAAATTACCTTTGCATGGATCGAATCTTAGTTTGATTTCTCATAAGAATTTGCAAACTGGTTTTCCAAATCCTAATCTAACCCCTTATTTATAAACGTCTTCTAATTTAACAGGGCGCTAAGTATTGTTTGTCCCTTTCGGTCTTACCAATCTATAAGAGCGAAAGGAACAAACGATACTTAGCGGTTTGCTATTAGGAGACGTTTATGAATAAGGGGGTAAAATTTTATCCTCAGCTAGTTTATTTCTGCTAGAATTAGCTAGCCAGACTAAATTGCCTCGACAGTTGGACGTTTTAATATTTGACCATCACGATGTCTTCAAAACTATTGTCATGTTTTGTAATTTACTAGGCTCATAGACTTATGGCATTAACGTCGCAGGTAATTCAAACAAGCAATGGTCATTGGGGCCAGCAACTTTTGGGTAAATCATATTTAGGCTGTTTTTTTTTTAATTTCTGTTGTAGCTATGTATTTAGGGCTGATTTTTTAGACTCCGTTCGTTATATGATGGTTAAAATTATTACTATCCTTTTCTTAAGTTTTGAAACAAAAAAGGACAGAGCTAACATTTTATTTGACAGATACTCACTGGGGGTTAAAAAATCGACCCTTAATAGTTATCAGTCTGCTTATTTGTGATATTATTATGTTGACCTACAAGCATCAAATCAAAAGGCTTTGATTTGATGCTTGTAAACTAAAACTGTGGAGGCAATTTGAACTATTTTAATTATATGTTGTTAGATGAGCGAGAGAAGCTGTGTTAGGACAGATATTAATATTTTATTCTTGAATCGGATGATTTTGTTTTGTGTGAGGCATTATTGAAAGGCAGAAGCAGTTTACGCGCTTTTATTTGACAATTTAAGAATATATTTGTTAGGTTTGATAGCGCCTGTTGACAAATATTATATATGAGCAATGCAATAATGCTAATAAGGCTAAATAAAAACAGTTTTATTTAGAACGTATTGCGAAAACACAAATCAAATTATTTATTAACTAAATATTTTGATTTGTACTTTTTATTTTTCCCCAGTAGTCACACTACTTAATACTATATCAATTATAAATATTAGATGTCATATACCAAAGAAAAACGACCAACACTACAACAGGCATCAGCCGCGAAAGCTGAGTACGTGGGTTCGATCCCCACCTCGGACATTAGGTGATATTGGTCGTTTTTCTTTGATATATGACATCTAATATTTATAGTTTTATTTGGCATTATTGTCCTTAAGTTACCTATTTTTACTGAAAACACATACAGTAACAACAGGTAAATTCTGTTTAGGAATACCTAATATATATTTCATGTCTCAAAAAAAAACATTTCTAGTTTCTCCTAAAATTGAATAATTCGATACGCAAATTATATTATCTGTGGGTTTTTTTTTTTCATTTTGATGTGACATAATGCCTCATTATAGATATTGTTGGTAGGTTTTGTTTTCGTGAAAATGCATTTGTAAAAGTACGAAGTCCTGATTGCGAAACAATTAAACCAACGTCGGTTAGCTTCTTGCCTTCATTTGATATTTGAAGCACAACCCTAAGATCAGGAACATAATTATCGTAGGTAATCTGAAGGAAAAATGCCTATTGTGGGATAAAATAAAATGTTATAAAAGTGATCAGATTAACTGTGACGCAATTAGGTAATATCAAAACGCATTTCATGTTTTATTTCACTATCAGAAATTATATTGATTCGTATGTCGTTTTCCTTGATTCACGAATGTTTTTCATTTGTTCAACCTTTTCGATGACACGTCAAATACAAAAGCTGTCACCCAGACGCCACGTCATCAATATGTCAAAACTGAATTTAGACTTTAAGCACGTTCGTATTGGTCTATATTGTTATCTGGACCGTGACTTGTATACTTGTCTTTGGCGTTGAACCTGAGCCACCGCCATATCAGTCATTGGCGTCCAAAAGGTTAATTTTAATATAACTTGCGTTCATTAATGTTGATCCCCAGTATTGTTTTGTTTTAGTTTAGTTTAGGTCTCATGTGTCAATCTCATTATTATATTTTAGTGTATTCATAAATTAATTGTATTTTCCCAGAAGTTCGTTTTATTTCTGTCACGGATTTACCTAAAAATACCTACATATCCTACCTAAAACAGTAAAAGAACTTTAATTTACATTAATCGTTAGGGCTACTTTTACATAACGGTATTCTACTTATAAATAATAATACATTCCAAATTATATTTTACATAATAAATTAGTTAATTACTAACATACCTACCTACAAAAATTTCGTATAAAATAATATTATAAATTAACATACCTAAAAATATTATTAACCAAAAGAATGCTAAGAGAGGCAATTTACGCACTAGATTGAGTTTCGCTATGTCCGTCTGTCTGTCTATCCGCAGCTTAGCTCAGTGACCGTAAGTACTAGAAATATGCAATTTAGTATTAGGCATAGATACACATTAGTCATGCCGACAAAGTGATAGAATAAATATTTTTGTGGAACAACTTAAATTGTTTTATTACATAATTTTGAGTTATGGTTTTTAACACGTTCGACGCCGGTGACACACATATGTGACCGAAAAAGCTGTACTCCTATGCCAGTGACACACATACGTGATCAAAGTAATCTTATTCTTATGCCACTAGCATTAATCAAGTTCTCATTCCTATGCCAGTGGCTTCGAAATACGAACGTTTTTGACACAGTGCTGTGTCACCGGCATAGAAGTACAATCTTTTCGGTCACACATGCGTGTCACTGGCATAGGATTTCTATCAGATAATTTCGAGCGGCATAGTATAAGTAAGCACTTAGTGAAACAGTACCGGAGGCGAACGTGTTAAGCAGTAACACTATTATGTATAAAAAATATACCTACATATTAGATGATATTTTAGTTGTTCCACAAAAATATGCAGCCCCAAGTCTCACGCTATCATAAAACCACTGAAAGGGATTCGGATTAGAGCACATATTGCTTTGCTTGCCCCTAAAGTATGGACAGGCGCCTAGTCTGAAATAACAGATTGCATATATTATTGTCGGCGATGGTGCAATACTGCGTAACTACCGTAAAAAGGCGTAAATAGGAATGTAGAGTAAACTGAATCTTTTAGCTCGTGACTAACAGTCCAGTTTAGAACATCATTTTTTTTCATAATTATGTGTTACCTATTCTAAACTGGACTGTTTGTCCTGGGCTAACAGATCAGTTTACTCTACATTCCTATTTACCCCGTCATTCCGATTTATCCCGTTTTACGGTACCAAAGCAGATAGAGTTAAGATATCAAACAATTGACCCTAATTAAATTTGTTAGTTACGCGGTATTGCACTATCCCCGACGATATACCTGAAAAATTCGACCGGTGTCCCCTAAGTTGGAGTGGCCGAGTGGTTTAGGCATCGGCCGCGCAAGCTGAGTACATAGGCTCAAATTCCACCTCTGGCGTTGGTAAGCTCGGTAGTTTTTCTTTGGTATATGATATATTTGACATTTGGTAGAGTAAAAATCACAGAATTAATCTAGTAATTGGAGTTCGAGGCCAACGAAACTACGACAGATGCGTTATTGTCAAATCCGTCAAAGTCTCTTATGTCATTGTCAAATAAAGTTTTCAGGTTTCCACAACCTTTTTGTTGTTTAATTTATTAATTTAAAATAATTCCTAATAAACACATTATATACCTGTGTAATGTTTGTACGCCTTTTTGTTTAATATGGCTGACACAACTAGGATTTTCTTAAAAACACGTAAATACCTAAAAAGTTTTCTTTTCTCTTAACTAACATTGATATGACAAAATTTTCTTGTAAAGAACTTAAAATGATAAGAGCCAACGTTTCAAAGCCTATTTTAATGAGAAGTTGAATTACCAGTGAACACATACGACAGCGTGCCATATTTGTTAAGACAGTAGGTATGGTTAAATTACTAAGCAGTATAAGTACTATTCTATACTATTACTAAGCAGTTTTAACCCGTAATATGGTGTTATAAAGGCCTCTCGGCTTTTATGGGAGTTTACTCGATTTTTACCCAGGACTCAGGAGGATAAGTGATGAAGAAGACAAATAAAAAATAGAATACAAAAAATGCTTTAATTTTACATTTCTTTTCCATAATTTTAAAACTGCTTAGTAATAGTATAGTATAGTACTTATACTGCTTAGTAATTTAACCATACCTACCTTTTAATTTATGTGTAGTTAAATTGCTGTATCAAATGTTATTAACACCTGAGGTGATACCAGCGCAATACCAACTTTGTTACTAATAATTGCGGATAATTAACAGCCGTATTCATAAAAATTCCTTAATGGAGGTTTGATCTGTTCATTAACTAATACACTGATTAAGCCTAATGAACTGTTTATCTAAATGTTGATTAATAAACGCTCACTAAACCTATATTAACTAATAAGCCGTTAATTTACCGATTGGATTTGTTATGTTGCCGTCTTGACAAATATGGCTCAAAAATGTAAGCACATCACTACTTTTTTTTTTAATTTGACAGCTTACTTATGATCGGATGGCGCCATCGCCATTGTTATGTTAGTGGAAATTGCAAATTTTATGTTACGACTAGAAATTTTATGATGTATTTCATTCTTAAAAGTGAATTCAAGGATACGAAATGAAAATTGGACCGTAGAAGATAAGATACGTAAAAAACATGTGATTTAATTATGCTCTGTACGGACTTATAACAAGTTTATTAAATTATTACTTGTAACTTTTCAACGATTTTTATTACGCATGTTGCTACAAGAATTAGCAAAAGAAAGTGTTTTGGATGGAAAATAAAAACGCGGTAAGTCATTGTTTGTATTCATGTGTAGGTATGTGCATCGAGTTTTAAGGTTATTATTGTATATTGGTAGGCTATTTTGTTTTTCTGAGACACTTCCTTACTTTGCATACCTACATTTCATACATACATGCATACATGTTCATTTGTGCTAAATCAAAAAGTAATGACTGTAAGTTTAATGTTCTAATCAAGTATATGGAAAGCTTAAGTTCAAAGATAATGAAATTAATATTTAGGTACATATACATTGAAATGGCAACTATATGAAAAAGTGGTAGATGGTTTCAACATAATATCCAAAATATCGCACCTATAATAGTTATATTTATACTTTAATTTGATGTTTCATGGGTGTAAGGGAAGATAGTTAACCCTTTACAAGGCAAGACTCGAAACAATCCTGGATTCAAGCCTCTATCCATCCTGTAGTACAAAAAATTATGCTTAAAAAAAAAATACAACAAAAAGACTGTCACAGTGGTGGTTGTTTTTGAGACCTGTGCCCTATCAAGGGTTAAGACAGGATTGCATTTATGCAACATAACAAATGTATTTATAATAAAATTTCATAGATAATAATAATTATGGTTGCTTTATAATCCTTGAAATGTAGCTAACAGATGAAAAGCTACATGGAATGTTATCATATCATACATAAGTCATATCTAACTTAGGGAAAAAAAAGTAGTTTAAAGAAACATTTGATCATTTACATGTATGTAATTTTTCAGATTGAAATAGGAACTTCAGCGGCAAACAAGTCAGAATTTAGACCAAGAAGCCCCAGCCCGTGGAGTAACATGCTGGGTAGCCTCCGGCCGTCCAACTGGCAGAAGCACAGGTGTCGAAACGGTAAGTATCAATTTCTAACCAGCGGTCATGGTCTTTCGGAATAAGTACAAGAAGTTGAAAGGGAATTTTTGTTTATTACTTTTGTAATCACATTGATGACGAATTTATACGAAATAAAATTTTGGTTAATAATTTAGGTACATTTTTTTAAATTTAATTTCCTGAACATTGATTTGGCTGTATTATATTTGCTCATTGTACAATGGATGTATATTGTGCATAATATAATTAAAAAGCTAGGCATTATGTATTCAAACTAAGGTTTATTAGTTTTGCCTTAACAGGCACAAGTTAACAATATCAAAATGCAACTATATACTCTAATCAGATGTTTTTAATTTCAGAATTTGAAGCCAGAATGTGCACAGCTGACAGCTGATATAATTGCTGTAGAGATTCCATACAGCTGCATAAAATCCTAATTAAAAATGCAGGGAGCATGAGAATGTCATGGACAGAATCAATTATTATACGAGTGTTATTTTCATAGTTACATTTCATTCACTGGATTGTTAAATTTTTTGACTTTCAATATATATAATTTTTTTATTACATGCAAGTTTCTTTGATTGCCTATTTAAATACCCTTAGTAGAGGATTCAACCAACTGGAGTGACCATTGACAGGCTTTCTTTTCTACCAAAGCATATGAGCATACTGTATAACTGTTTATTGTGTTCTCTGGTTAGTTAAATGCTCCAATATAGAGCTATATGTAAGTACCATAGCTAATAATAACTGCTAAGTTGGTGTGCTTGTATGCCTCTAGAAGAACCTACATATTTTTTATTCACACACACATCATCAGCCTATTTCAGTCCACTGCTCGTAGGCCTCTCCTATTAACTGTGCGTATAGACGCATTAGGAGGTAAATGCCCATAATCGCCACATTGGCCAAGCGGGTTGGCGATCGCAGTAACGTGTCCACTGATGGCGTTGCTGCCCATCATCAATCTTCTATCAAATAATAGTCCTTAGTCGACTCTTACGACACCCACACAAAGAGTTGGGGTGGTGACAAATGTAGGTATTCATACTGCCGTCACCACACGGCATTTTTAATCGGCTGCTGTTAAATATACTGTCACGGAAATTGGTTCACGTAAGTACATTCATTTTCTCAATATATCTGATGGCGACTTCACCACTTAGGAGTCTGAAAGAATTTTCTGGACCGTGCATAGGTTAAATTAGATATGTATTTCTACGCATGACGACAGTTGCGTAAAAGCTTTTTTTAACCACTGACATACTTTTTGTAGCTGTAGCTATATGTTGTTACTCTTATTTTACATTGCAAAAGAGTCTATCGTAAAAATCAATGCATGTGAATGTATAATCAAGAATAAGAAAAACTTGGCTGGTTAGCTCAAACCTTCGGCCAGGCGCGGATCCAGTTAAAAACATCTCGACTTGCGCTCATGTCAAAAACAGCTGTTCGATATTCTGGCCGCCATCTTGTAAAATAAGGCTTAATGAGGAGATAAAGTAGGGTGCACGAGCTCGTAACTTGAGCATGAGATAATGAACTGTTGAGGGACTGATTAGCGCTATTTGACGTTTATGAATAACGTTTTTTGACATCCGTCTCTGAAGGACCCTTCAACAGTCCTCTAACTTTTTATGAATACGGCTGTAAGTTTTTATTAAAATATCTTATATTTACGTGAAAATAAGTAAATAATATTGTTTCTATAAATTAAAGAATTAAAATTACCAATAAATAACATATATCAACGTCTGTTTTTAGAAAATAAGGATTTACTATTGTAAGAACATTTCATTGTTGTGGCAATATTTTCGTAGATTCTTTGGCCTCGAACTCCAGTTACTAGATTAGATTTGGATAGAAGAAACAAGTTCATTCATTTGTATGGCGGCCGAGCGTGTCAGATTTTGTACTGAAGTTGTTACTTGCCTACGATTTTAAATATGTCTCAGGCCCTTGAGTATTCATATTTTTTTGTGTTGTTGCAATTAATATTACTTAAGGAGGCATTATTAATGTTTTTGTCACAGAACTAAGATGACAAAGAATGATCGACAACGATAAAAAGCGCAACCAAAAACGAAACGCAAGTGTGTGCGTAAATTTGTCTATGTGTGGTCAGGAATAGGGTTGCCTATTACAATAGAGCAATTATCTATCGATGTTTGACTGTTTTATCGATAACATGGTATTTTTTATCTTCGTTTTTTTGCTATAAGTTGTATAGTACAATGTGAATTGAGGGTGTCGAATTACAAATTGCAAACGTGTCTGAACTTATTATCTGGCCTATCCCTTATATTGAACAGAAATAATAAAAATCATATAATATTATCAAAAAACTCACAAAACATCGTAAAGTCCTTCAAATTTGTTAAATACGCATTCGTATTTAACATCTGGGACTATGATGGCGTTGTAATGTAATAGACTAATTAGGTATGTTTATCGAACGAATATCGATATCGGTCGTTCAACATTTAGTCAAGCTCTAGCGTAGCGTGACAATTTATATTTTTACACAAAATATCCTTTAATATTAACTATTGCGATAAATTATTAGCGCACATTGATAGGACAACTAACAATGAATGCTAGAAAGTGATAACTTACACGATTTATGCTACTAAATTGACAAAATATCGTTTGAAAACTATCAACCGGCAAATCATATTTACCTGTGAAACGAGTGTTTGCAGTCATTTCTTCTGTGGGTAATAGGGCAATCCTTTACACTACACGATACCATATCGGTTTAATTATTTGAGTAAATTTACTTCTTACTAGAATTAAATATAAAATCACTTTTAAATAACAGTCTCCGTCGAGAAGGCTGATACGGCTGATATGTCACTTCGAAAGTGGGTACGCTTTTGTGATTGTTTTCTATCTCTTTTGCACTCATGGAATAGTCATATGACTGGTGGCTTCCCTTTCTCACGCTTCCTTTCTCTATTAAGCGCTTGCGCGGATTCTAACTTTATGGTTTTTGTTCACTTCAACTTACAAAATTTGACGCCCGAAAGCTGCAAGCTGCGATTAAAGACGGACAACTCAGTGGATTTCACTGAGTTCATTTGACACGCTAAGTAGATACGTTTGCTTGATCTATGGTTTATATGACATCTGCGGTAAAAATTATCAACAATTTTTTTTCGGGTCCCTCCTCTATACGTAAAGTGGGGATAATTTTTTTATATTTTGCAGAAATCGTATAGTAAGTATGATATTTACTTTTTTAAAAGACCTGCCTTGGTCTTTTTTCTTAAGTCAATATTTTCAGAGATAAGCGCTCCACAATTACAAAAAATGTGCCCCCCAGTCCTCTAACTTTTGATCCAATTTAGTATCTAAATATGATCAGGATTACACCATTAATATCTTTGCCTTTTCCCATGGGCATCCTGTAGAATAAAGTCAGTTTTTCCGGTTTTCCTTAATTTAGGTACGTATGAATATTATTAAATATCATATCAGTATCCCATGAATATCAGCTTCCATAAATACTACCTTTATCACAACGCCATCGTCAGGATTATCATCATTTCATCAGCATGACATCGTAGAAAGTGGGCATTAAGTTATCTACGTGTAAACAGGGGTTCGTCAATTACATACCTACGTCATACTTTCGCGTAAATAACAGTTGATTATTCAAAGTACGGGCTTTTCCGCTGTTATCTCTTCAAATTGCTGAAATTATTCGGATAGGTATTAGTTAAAGAGTTGTTTAAATGCCAAGCGTTCGTTATGGTCAAACGTCATAATGTATGGTCAACGACTTGGTATACTTTGTATATTTTGTAGTGTATATTGTCCCGCGTTAATAACAGCAATTATGGCAATTATTGTTTCGTAAAGAACGGTTACCTTTTTTTAAGTCAGGTGTATGTTGTTATAATTTCAATAGACTCGTAAAATCTAATCTGTACACCTACTCGTCGCTCTAATCTTTACAAACAACTTTAAAATGCTGCTATTAGGGACTATTTGTTTGGGACTTAAACGCATATATCTTTTAATTATATGGATTTATTTATACCTTTTCTTAACCTTTTTGACGCCACGTCAAATACAAAAGCTGTCACTCAGACTCCACGTCAACAAAATATCAAATTGAATATTACGCATATGCTTGTCGGTCTACTATATGTATTGCTCTGTGGAAGAAAACTTATACAGGGTGGAAAGGGACGACGTTCCTTCCCGCTACCGACCGATTCTACCAACCATTACGATGAAGTATGGGACCAACATCGAAAGCGTACATGGAAAATTGACTTTTCCATACTATTGGACTCTAACTAATCACTCACTTTGTATGAGGGGTTAATTTTTTTTTAATATTTCGATGTTGGTCCCATACTGAAAGTTCATCGTAATGGTTGGTAGACTCGGTCGGTAGCGGGAAGGAACGTCGTCCCTTTCCACCCTGTATATCAATCTTTGGTGTTGAACCTGTGGTGCCAATATACAGTCGTTGGCGTCCCAAAAGGTTAAAAGGTTCGCAACGCGAATGTAAGTCCCCTCTAGTCTCAGAAGTACACAGGCGGTTATTTATATCCTGACGTATCAGGCCTGACGTTACACCCGTGGTCGCAGGCAGACTCACCCCCAGAGTCAGAAAGACCCGTTTGTCTTTAAAATATGAGTTATAATCGTGAAAGTTTAAATCAATATATAGTACGATCAATATGTAGTGTCGTATGATTGCTTGCCATCGTTGTGTTTTTAAAAAAAGTACAAGCAAGGTACAGTGTTGTCGAGAGGTGTACACAACGTGAAGAGTCCTTATTATTAAGCGAATTGAAGCGTGTTTTGATAAAGTGCCTGTATTATCATAGTCGTGCACATGTGGCCACACGTTTTAGCGCCCCAAGCGCACGTGCTCGGTAGATAACACATACCTAGGTACTTACTCAACGCTGACATATTGATCACCTGTGCGAGATACCTGTTCGCTAAATCATTGTACACTCAACCAAATGGAACCCTAGCACTCAGGAACCATGTCGAAGTAACGCTATCAATCTGATTGTAAGACATTTCAAACTAGTTTTCATTTTGACATGGTTAATTCGTGGCTGTCTCTGACGATATCAGAAATCCGATGTTTAAACACTGGATTTCTGTTCATATGAAATTAAATAAAAAATGACAAGGCACGGCATCTAACGTGCAATACCTACATTTTAAGTTTATTTAATATTATATTACCTATTTTATTTTTAAGGTGAGTACACCCCTATACAGTGTCGTTACGCTCTTTTGTATTTGTTTATGTACTATGGGTGAAGAAATGCCTGAAATAAACATTTATTATAATTATTATTAATACAAACATTTTAGGACATTTTTGAAAATGTACTGGATCTTGCTCAGCATCATTGACTCTACCAGCCTACTATTTTTTATTAATATCTAAGACGTTTGAAAACTATCAACCGGCAAATCATATTTACCTGTGAAACGAGTGTTTGCAGTCATTTCTTCTGTGGGTAATAGGGCAATCCTTTACACTACACGATACCATATCGGTTTAATTATTTGAGTAAATTTACTTCTTACTAGAATTAAATATAAAATCACTTTTAAATAACAGTCTCCGTCGAGAAGGCTGATACGGCTGATATGTCACTTCGAAAGTGGGTACGCTTTTGTGATTGTTTTCTATCTCTTTTGCACTCATGGAATAGTCATATGACTGGTGGCACCCCTATACAGTGTCGTTACGCTCTTTTATATTTGTTTATGTACTATGGGTGAAGAAATGCCTGAAATAAACATTTATTATTATTATTATTAATACAAACATTTTAGGACATTTTTGAAAATGTACTGGATCTTGCTCAGCATCATTGACTCTACCAGCCTACTATTTTTTATTAATATCTAAGACGCGACCCAAATGTATAAACTTTTTGAGAAATGTGCAACAGCGTTCTTCTTTCCTGTGCCCCGATCATCTGGCGTGATCTTTTTCTCCAAACGTCATCAACTGCCTCACCGGTATCTACGATCACGATCACAATAGGCATGATGACATTGATGACTGGCAAGTCAAATCAGGCCTACTACTGCGAAAATTGAAATTCGTCAATTTCGAGGATTTTTCTGTGTCACTCAAACGAAGGCGTCATTAGAGTGAAAGAGACAAATCCTCGAAATTTACGAATTATGTTTTTCGCGGTAGGGCCGCATCATCTTTTTTCGAACTGTCAAAACGATCACCACTAAAGTGACGTCACGTTTGAGTACTGCCTAGCCAAATGATCTACTCTTTTAAGTTATTTTCAATTTATTAAATAGAAGCGTTGTACAAAAAATATTGAAATCTAAATCTTACTAATAATTTCTTCGTGTATCATGTCGTGCGTAATATTAAATAATTTATTTTAGTCATCATCCCTGTTCTGGCCTGGTACCGCGAACATCGAAGTTCGCAAATTTCGGGTTTTTCTCTGTCACTCTAATGACTCATTCGTTGCAGTGACAGAGACAAATCCCCGCAATTTGCGAACTTCGATGTTCGCGGTAGCAGGCCTGGATTGAACTTAACTAATTGCATAATATTTTCTACGGTAACCGCGAGGATTACACATGAAAAAAAAACTATGAAAAACGGATAAACTCGCGTACAAATAGTAATTCCGTGTCGCCCGCAGTCCACGAACGAAGTGCTCGAAACTTCGGGATGAAGTTAAATTGAATTAATATATTAATAACGCGAGTTTATCCGCTTAATTATGCATATTTTTAAAAACTATGCTCTGACTTCATGTTATTATTATTATATAACTATTTATACGGGGATCCTTATATTTTAAATAGGTATAGGTGATCATTGTAAAATTATAAATCAGTAGGTATGTTATTGCATCATTCAGCCGTTATAAATAACATATCCGTGTCTTAACAAAAACGTATGTTTTGGTGTACCGATACTGAGTTAATGAATGCAATACAGACAAGCATCGATCGACACAAAAACCAGTTCAGTGTTTTTCCACACCCTATATTAGTACCTCTAGGCAGTATATACACTTATATAGCACACAAATACTAGGGTAAAATCACCAATAGATGAACAGTTAAGCAACTTTCCCAACTTTGAATATTTTTTTCTATATGATGTAACTCATATTCATCAATTTTTATTTTTATATATGATTTCACACTTAATTGAGTTTAGGATAAGTTATTTTCGTGCCTCGTATTAAACTTCAGTAATTTTATAAAAATGATTATATTAAAAAAGGAGTCAAAATTCCCAGTAGTTGAACAAAGTGCCCTATCACTGAACAATTTGACCCCAATAGATGAACCAGCATAATTGCAATATAGCGAGACCAATATATGAACGGCAAGGCTCCAATAGATGAATAGAGCATAGTAAAAACGTTAGTTTCTTAGATAAATTAATTGTATTTAACCTAAAAAACCGTCTTTTGATTAAATTTAAATACGGTGTACATTGTGTAACAATCTGATCTCCAAGTTTAACTTTTCCCAAATTAAACCGTTCAATTAAATCAGTTGGTTCATGTTTTGGACACCGCATCAACGAAATGAACGAACTAAATTGATTCGAATTCATTTATTGGTATCCAACCCAAAAGATGAACCAGTAAATTTTCCTAGTTCACGTTTTGGACAGCGATTCTTAAGTTGAACAATCCCGTTTCCATACAAAAATAAATGACTTTAAAACGTGATACAAGAAAAAAGGGTCGTTCATCTTTTGGTCTAAAAATCAACTACAAAGGTGATTGTAATTTGATATATAAATATTACATCTAGCTATTTTATTATAATTTACACAAGCATTTGAAAATACAAGCCTTTGCCCAAAAGTTGACCGTCGTTCATCTTTTGGCCCGAACACACAATATTGGAACCATAATTTGACCAGCAAATATCTCATGAAATAAATAAAAAAAAAACTATTCTTTTTAATATACACAATAGAGATATTAGTCTAAAATCTATACTGAAGTGAATCAAGGAAATAAAAGCCATATTCGATTTTTTACGTAATTGAAAGCTTACATTTTTGAGGGCTATTCTTAATAAGGATCCCATACAAAACGTGATTTTGGCGCGAAGCGCAAATTTGACGACCGCTCACTGCCTCGTGCGTGGCTTAATTGTCTGGGAAATCGCATGGGAGACGCGATATAGTGCTGCTGCGTGTGAGAAAAATACTCCCGGGCGTGTAAAATTATTTCTAATTTAATTATTTGCATTTTTAGACCTATCAGTCAACTTCTGGGTGGCAGTCATCTATTGGTGCTTTTACCCTATGTTGTTTTTGCGCAGCTCAGTCACCCGATTAGTATGACCATCACATCTCGATTCGCGCAGCTACAAAAGAAGAATATGGTATTGTTTACGTTCCGTGGGTTATTGCGTTGTTAAATAGCTTTTGTTAGCATTCTTGCCCGATTATTCATGTTTGAATGCGTGTTAATTAACCTTTTAAAAATGCCTTTTCTCGCACCAAAATGTAACAAACACGCCAAAATCTCAACGAAAATACACCTACAAATAAATCTTACCTGTCAGCAAGACAATACTTTGACTACTGAGCATACTCTGTGATTACAGTGACTGCTTGCGTGCCTGCGTGGTACTGGTACCTATTAGGCGTGACAAAACACGTTGCGGCCACTTTAGTGGTTCTTGTTGTTCAAAGTGTTAAGAAAAGAAAAGAAAATATTTATTAGTAACATCAGTTACAAGTCATCATTGTAAATACAAGTATCAGTTGATATATTTTTAATATTAACATTTCAATTAACTACAATTACAGGATTAAACGAACTTACCTGAAGTGAAGTTCTATCCTGATTATATGAAGTAATTAGTCCGAGGTATTACTAGTAGTAGGTCGTCTTTGCGGCCGCCTTTGTCGCGATATAAAGCCTAAATAAAAAACAAAAAACGAAGCATCTGGCAACATTAGTACAAGATGTCATTAAGTTCAGAGCTAAATTGAGAGATTAACAGGGCAAGAATGGTCATTTGTTGTACCAATCTTGGGTGGGAGGGATCCCTTACCTCGGACTAATTACTTCATATAATCAGGATAGAACTTCACTTCAGGTAAGTTCGTTTAATCCTGTAATTATATTTGTAATTAGTCCGAGGTATTACTAGTAGATGTTTAGAGACAAACATTATGTACCTACGTTTTCTATATATTGCGATATTTGTTTAAAAATACATAGTACAAATTACATGCATTCCCATTAATTATCCTTATGAATTGGACACCAAATTATGAATAATGCACAGTATCCTAATATTTCACCGTCTTGTGGAAGAATATATTTAATGCTAAATATAGATTTAATTGTAATAATTATGATCAGATTTTTCATCATCTCCTTAAGGGATAAGGTGATAAGTTAATTTCTTTGTTAAAGCAATAATTCATTACTTGTGGGTGAAATTATACTGGTAGCATATCATGCGCTCCTAGCTGGAAATTTTAATGTTACAATCTCTAATAATGGCTTAAATTGAACACCTTATTGAACATAATTAATTCTTATAAAATGTTAGGCTAGCTAGAAAGAACCTGAGATTTTCACCAATGTTTCTCATTGGTCACTTGCACCTTTTCCTGATGTATATGTTTGTATAATAATATACTCGTGAGTCTACATGTTTAATAGCATGTGGATTTTGATCCGTAGTCACGTAGTGTATGATATTTTCCTAATCAGACTTCAATTTTAATACGTCGAATATTGTTATATGTTTTACTTTCCTTGTACCTTATGTACATTAGGCACTAAGAATTTGGGCATGCTAGACATAATATATCTTAAATAGAATAGATACGAACAGTTGATAAAGCTCATGTAAGTTATTATTAGAACTTAGTTTGCACATGTTTATTGTCATTTAAACGTCTTCATCTATTGGACTATGAATAGGACAAATTTAGTTATCTATAAATATTACATAATGATTTCAATATATACAAATAATCAAATTTAATGAAAAATATGACTAACTAGATTTTAGCACATATTTTGAGTTTGGTGTATGTTACTAAATAGTCTAACTTGACCAGGCAGGTCTGATGGGAATATCTTGATAAATTAATTTCTGGTCTTTATATTATTACTGGTAGTAGCGTGCTAAATAATACCTAGTGTATTAAAAATATATATATTAGGTTAAGTACTCAGTACTCTCAGTAGGCAATAACAAATAAATGTATTGTCAAAAGGATTCTCTTGTATTATTCTATTGTAAAGCTATTATAAGTGTGCTATTCAACAATAGATTTTTATTAGTTGATTGAATTCGTTTTTACCATAGTGGTTATATGTCACCTTTAAATAAGTAGTTACCTAGGTATAACAAGCCGTTCATTTGAAATGGTTGAATCTGAAGAAATTTTGATAATACTAAGTGTTTTCAAATTTATGATGATAGAGTTTCTGTTGATTTCATAAATACTTTGTTAACATTTTTTCATTAATTTCATTTTGAATTCTTAATCAATGATAAATATGAACTTCTTCTACCATGAAGTAATTTTATACATATATTTGTTCAAATTTATTTTTAATTTGTATATACTCATAACTTGAACATGAGTATAAGTACCTATACATGACTATGAGTGGCATATAAACACTCACTTGCTAATGCCTGTAATGAGATTCATTCCTTAAAGTTAGGTAGGTGACAGTAAAATAGTAATCATTTTTCAGTATTATCATTAGATCATAATTTAAGTCACATGAGTACCTAACTTAATGTTAAAATAGCGTGCATTTGACACCTACTGACACTTGAACAATTTTAAAATAGCTAAGTTGAGAGTAAAAGTTTATTTGCTTGTGTTCAAATTGAAGTATAATTATTCAAATGAAGTTATAGAGCTAATAAAAAGTCGGTAAGCATTAATGTCTGTACCGTTAATATTATATACAGGGTGTTTTTTATATCATTAGCCATATTACAATATCGATACCTTTGGGTTCAATTGTCGTAAAGGACATTTTGGCGAAAATGAGTTATATATACAGTTTTGTTCAAATTTCGATATCTCTTAAAAAGTGGCCTTTACGACCAAGATTTTCTACTATGGACTTGCAAAAATAGCTTAGCAAATGGGGCGTAAATATCAAGTCATTTATTATAAATAATTATCTGTGTCGTAAAGGAAATGGACAAATAAAAATAGTGTCGTAAGTGACTTAATACGTCATGTGTTGTCCGTTACGCCCTTACTTTTTTACGATTACTCTCTATAGTACTATGGCCAACTTGGGCTTAAAGAACAAGTTTTTTTCTTCGTAGTCCTTTACGACCGGCACGAAAAATTAATTCTTATATTTCTTATACAATTACTATTGAATGATCAGGGTCGTAAAGGACTGATGTAATTTTTGTTGTTGTTTATTACCATAAATTTGTTTATACACAATCAAACAAATTTATGGGAAATATATTAATAGTCTTTTATGTCAAATCAACAAAATCCACACAACTTTTAAATCTTAGAGGGGACCGCTTTCGTAGTATTTATGTAAATAAAATACACTAAAGGTAATCAGTAAACTGTAATCAGACACTATCCAAGTAGGTACCTAGTTTATACATATATGTGACAGTAATTCTGAATCTTGAGTAAAAATAAGTAGAAATAAAATAATATCTGAAGACGGTATAATAGTATCTAGGCGTTAAATTCTAGAAATACAATCTGTGCCTTCAGTACCGGGGAATTTAACGCGCAGGTATTCCTAGTTCTTCTTTCTTGTAAAGACTTACAATTACTACCTGTTTCCCATCACATAAGCATGCACAACTTGAACAGTTGCTTATCAAACTTTATTATTACCATTACCTAGTGTTTGTTCTTTACATAACTATGAAATCGTGCCATGTTGCCGTGTGGTGACGGCAGTAAGAATACATTTGTCACCACCCCAACTCTTCCCTTGGGTGTGGTAAGAGTCGGCTAAGGGTTTGAAGTGTCACTTACCATTTATTTATCGAATATTAATGATGGGCAGCAGCATTATGATAGTGGACACACTACTGCGATCGCCAACCCACTTTCCCAGCGTGGCGATTATGGGCATTTACCTTCTAATGCGTTCATACGCATAGTCTAAGGAAGGGCCGTTGTTTAGCAGTGGACTGATATAGGCTGATGATGACACTACGAAAGCTTTCCCCTGCTAGAAATATTAGCTTATACGTTCAAATTACTATTGAGACAGCGCAGCACCGAAACAATAACTTTTAGATTGTTGCAAAAATGTTATATAGTTTTGAAACAAATAGTATTTCCATACATATACTAAATATTTAGAGATAAAATACTACAACTTTAATTCGGCTTTTCTTCGCCATATTTCCTATGTTTTAAACGTGATTTTAGTAAATTAAGCGGAAAACAGTCGCTATTTGTACCATTTCGCCTACATTTACGTCCCAAATTCGGAAGAAAATTATCTAAGACTGTCATTTACGACCCTATCAACTCTAATTGCTCAAGAAAATCGTGGGTGTAAAGGACATACATAGCATTTTGACGTGTCCTTTACAACATCTAACTTTTAAACCGTTTAGCTTATCAGTACGATTGCTGCACCAGGTCAAAGGTACCACCAATTTACATTGTTTTCATATACACGTCACAAATATAGGTAAAAAAACAAAAAAGTTATTAACAGTTTTCTAAAAAAAAAATAGTTTTTTGCTTCTCCTGAAAACCTGCATTTTGTCCTTAACGACAATTGAACCCAAAGGTATCGATATGTGTTGGGTAAAGGCGTAAAAAAATATTTGGTAAAACAAAAATAATCCATTTTTCATTATCCTTTTTGTTATAGATTTTTTTTTAAATCCCATTATCTAACGAATGTTTGGTCACTATGATCACTTGCTTACTTTGCGTACTGCCCCACCTAGTACGCGCTCATAACTGCCAAATCAGATTGGAAAGGGTGTTTGAGTTTGCAACTTTAATTAACCCGCATAAGGTAACTAATTCAATACGTAACAAGTTTCCTACGCATGGTGGGGAATGGAGGTGGAGCTTAACTTGCAGGTAAAACCCACGAGACAGCATTATCAGTCTATCGCATACAGTACTAATAATGAGGGTATTTTGAGTTGCGCGCCGATCTGAGGGTAGTTTGACTCGAGCGTGTTCACGCAAGCGCACTCCTTCTTTGTTTACAGAGTGCTGTACAAATGGCACATGGCATCTTGCAATCAGCCGAGCCAGCATAATTTGACCTCAAGAACGGAGTAACTTAAATGTTCCGTCATACAAACGCGTACTGGTTTACCTCAGATATCGATTCTATAATGCACTCTCTAAGCAAATTGAATTGTTGATGACAACGAGCAGGTAGGTATGCGCTTGGGCAGTTTTAATCAAATAACAATCGTGTGTGCATGTAGTTAGGACATTTTATTCATTGTTTAGTGCCGATGGTGGGGTGAGTGACGTCGGCTGATCGGTGCTTGTGATGAACTTCTGACTGGCTAAGACTTGACTACTCAAACCTGCTACCCTTTTGTCTGCCATCGAATCGCACGGATTGAAACAAACTTGCCTAGTGACCACAAATTATGTTTTTGCCGTATAAAAAACGGGAAAAAAAACTAAAAAAAAGTGTCACTTTTTTTTCGAAAATGTTGTGTACTGGTGATCTCGAATGACATATCCAAATTTGGCTAACGACATAACAAACACCCTGTATGTAGGTATGTATTATTGTAGGCTTACAGTATGTAACTACATATACCTATGCATTATTTTAAGCATCTATTTCACTATTTAAGTTATGACCCATTATTCCTTAATTAACAGAATTTGATATCCTTAAATACTTTTTAAGTTATAAGCCATGTTATTATTTTTCTTGACACTGCTGACATTATCTTTGTTACCGTGGCTTCATTAGTAAGAGTATATCGTAAAAAGAAAGCAAGAGAGTGAATATAAGCTCATAAGGGATTTAAATAGCTTAGTAATGAGTTCAACATTCAATAATTCTTATGTTCTAGATCCCATGTTGAATTTGGTAAAAACTGCAGTGGATGTGCAGGTGTCTAATATCACTAATATGGTATAGGTACAATTAATTAACATGAAAAATAAATTACTTATTTAAGTTATTGTAACGCTATTTGTAATTTTAGGACATACTCATTACAACATAACATGTCATCGATTTGATTATGTAGAGATACATCTCTTCTTGCAGAAAAAGAGAGATAGGTAGTTCTTTGTCCAGTCATGGATGTATGACATAATTCTGGATGTATTCAACAAAACAATCCATCTTTGTTCGATGTTTCATAAACTCATAATTTTAATTGAACATTATTATTATCTAAAAATCCAGTTTGATATTTCAAACTTGTTGATCTTTCTGAATAGGCTCTGTTCCAAAGAAACTAGATAATGTGATTCAATAAACAATGTAAGCTTTTCTTATTAGTCCTAATGGGTAATACCTGACTTTGTATATTCTCATAAGTAAAGAAAGAATTGATGAGTTTTCAATTCAATATTGAAGAATATTCCATGATTAGTGGTAATGATTAATTTTATAAGAAGATGACTGCCCTTATAAAGCAGTTTGTCATCTGTTTATCCATCTTGTTGTATGATATTACTCATTAGCTTTCGCAGAATGTCCCTTTTTTAAGATTGTTAACATGTCAATTGACAAAGCAAAGCCCAAGACAGTTAGAGCTATTTTGGAACTCCCTGTTGAATTATTTGGAGAGATATTCTATTATTTGTCATACTGAGACAAATTTTAATAATTACATATTACCCACCATAAGTAAATGATAAAATATGTTTATGTAAGTATATATATATACAAAAATGCATCGCAAGTGGCTTTCGGTGTGGTTCCGATATCGGGAATCGAACCCGAGCCTCCTGGGTGAGAGCCAGGTATCTTAGCCACTAGACCATATCGGATCTAAGAATATTGTTATGATACTTATGACTATGTAGAGTCAATGTTTGGATAGGACATAATTAGCTGGGATGTTTATCCATAATGGAATTTGATCACCAATAATCTATTAACTTACCAAATGTTCTGGTCAACCGAGTATTTATTATTATTTAATAATAATATATATTTAATAATAATATATAGTTTGGTATTTTCAACAACTTTGTATGTGTTGTGCCTGGATTATTATGAATGCTTCAACTTTCTGCCATTTATTGAGTCCAGTTTGTTGCTCCTTCTCAAGGTTAAGTATATGGTTATGATGCAAATTGTATCAAACTTACAAATTGTTTGACAATGTTAGAATGTTGTATAAATTTGTGTGATTTTTACACTAACAGTGTAGGTATACTGCAGCGCAGATCATATTTTTTAAGATTATATTTAAATCCATAATTGTGATTCAGGTAACAACTATTGCAAAGGCATCAGTTTACCGCATTAAATTTTATATATAATATCAAGCATATCTTTGACAACATAATTATTATTTGTAATAGTTGGTCTATAGTACATTTAAGTACAGTACAATGTTGATTCCTTTTCATTCTTGCAGTCTTCGGTTCCTTTTCCTGTTGCTAGATCCATCCATTTATTTTTGCTATTTTATACAATTTTCTTTTAGCTTAAAACCAAAAATTGTTTTAGGTATCTTTCTTATTTCTCACCATTGAGTACATAATTTATCAATGTTATAATAGGATTCAGTCTGTATTCGGACGGGTTAAATATCCCAACTGTTTAGAGTACCCTTCCTCAATGTCATGTATTGTATTATGTATAATTATGTATTATGCATTTCTTAATGTATTATCCTTGTCGTGCCTGTCATATAAATAACTTCATCCCACGGATGACTTGATAATGTTACTCAAGAAAAACATTTGATTGTATTAACTTGTCCAACGGAAAAGCGCATTATATAAAATGTAATGATCAGGCTATTCACTTTTGATCAGATTATCTTTCCAACGGAAAAGTGGCATCAGATTAACTTTTCCAACGGAAAAGTGACATAACATATAATGTCCAGGTACGCATTTCTGATCACATAAACTTTTCCAACGGAAAAGTGACGTTATATAACATATAGCGTCAGAATCATAAGTCTTAAGGCAGAGTAGGCAATTTTATTTGTCTTCACGATTTCTTCTTTGCCTTGCAATTATTATTGTGATTTCTTTTCCCACGGAAAAGTTTCCTTCTCCCACGGAGAGAGGAATACAAAATAATATTTAGAACACCATTAATAAAGCATATTTTGTGTTAATTACTTGCAAAATATAAGTATTTTAGGTTATATTTGTATATCTCTTACCTTTGTAATAAAATCCAAATATGTTACCGGATATTACATTTCACAACAGGGAATCGACATAATATAACATATTATGTCAGAATTAGCGGTATTATATGCAAGAACTCATATATTTTTATGTTTGTAACCTCTAAATGGTCAAATTTTCTTTCGTTTTTCATATCGATTTTCTGTATATTAGGAGGTTGCTTCTTCTTACAGCAAGTCAACGAAATATTGCTCGTCCTTTTAATCATATTCTTCTATCCGAAAATCTGAAAATTCCACTATAGTACGGTCAAATCGTACATAATTTTACCCTAAACTCGCAAATCAAGTAGTATCGCTGCATTTTTGGTATGTTGTTTAGACACCATAGGACAGTATAAAACCATATTTTGCAAGCAAAAAAAAGTTGTGCTAGCTGGGTATTACGTGAAAAACTGCGAAATTTACGGCCATTTTTTAATTTCTGATTTTTATTTACAAAACCTTACGTTTTTTGATATCATATGTAAATAAACGTTTAAAGACTAATAAATTTCCAACAAGTTGAGCTAACATGCATTACCGTAGGTCTTATAGTTTCAGAGATTCGAGACTTTGAAAAGTACCCCTTTTTGTAAACTAGATAAAATTTTGTGTTTTGCTAACGTTTTCGACTTAATATCGCCTCACCTAATTATGCTACGAAAAACATGCAATAATGACCTTATAGCGCACTTAATATTCTTTAATTTAAGGGTAAAATTAGGTCAGTGAACTTTGTAGTTGAAAGTATAAACCCGAAATTCCAAAGGCAGGAGGCCCGCTATCTAAGTTTTTCATACAAATCGCAAGTCGAGTTGCAAAGCTGCAATTTTGGTATATTATAAAGGCCTTATAGATATATACGAGAATGCATATTAAAAGAAAAACAAAAAAATAATTTGGGCATAGACCGTAAAAAACGGAAAAAAATTCGCACTTGTTTTAGTTTTTGACGTTTAACTAAAAATCTATTATCTTTTTGATGCTGATTGCTATAAAACTAAGAAAGAACATTAAATTTGAAAGGATTTGAGCTACGTTGCATCACCGTAAGTTATATATATTTTGAGATACGACATTTCATAAAGTGCCCTTTTATCAAGACATAAACAAATTTTAGGTTACGTTAAAGCTATTCACTAAATATTGGCAAAACGTTCGCGCTAAGAATAAAAAGTAATTGTAGATAATAACTACATTAAATTTGGAACAAATTGAGCCGATAACAATTACTGTAAGTCTTATAGTTAGGGGTATGCGAGGCTTCAAAACATGCATTTATTTTCTTAACATAATGAAGGGCACATTTTGAAATGTCGTATCTCTAAATCTATATAATTTAGGGTAATGCAAGGTAGCTCAAATCCTTTCAAATTTAATATTCTTTCATAGTTTTATAGCAATTAGTATCAAAAAGTTATAGTTTTTTAGTTAAACGTCAAAAACTAAAAAAAGTCCGATTTTTTTTCAGTTTTTAACGTCCTATACCTAAATCCTTTTTTTTTCTTTTCTTGTAATATGCATTTTCGTACATCCCTATAGAGCCTATATAATATACAAAAATTGCAGCTTTGCAACACGACTTGCCATTTGTATGAAAAACTTAGATAGCGGACCTCCTGCTTTTTGAATTTCGCGTTTTTAGTTTCAATTACAAAGTTTACTGACCCGATTTTACCCTTAAATGAAAGAATATTAAAATAATTGCGCTATAAGATAATTATTTCATGTTTTTCGTAGCATAATTAGGTAAGGCGATATTAAACCAAAAACGTTAGCAAAACTCAACATTTTATCTAGTTTACAAAACAGGGTACTATTTGAAGTCTCGAATCTCTGAAACTATAAGACCTACGGTAATGCATGTTATCTCATCTTGTTACAAATTTTTTCATCTTTAAACGTTACCTGATACATATTGTCAAAAAACGTAAGGCTTTTTTATAAAAATCAGAAACTAAAAATAGACAGTAAATTTCACAGTTTTTCACGTATAACGCAGTTAGCACAACTTTTTTTTGCTTGCAAAATGTGGTTTTATACTGCCCTATGGTGTCTAAATAACATACCAAAAATGCAGCTTTACTACATATTTTGCGAGTTTAATGTACGATTTGACCGTACTACTAAAACAAGAAAATTTTACTTCGTAATAAAATCCGTGCGACGTGACAGTGGCGCGCGAAAACAACAATGACATCTTGTACTAATGTTGCCAGATGCTTCGTTTTTTGTTTATTTAGGCTTTATATCGCGACAAAGGCGGCCGCAAAGACGACCTACTACTAGTAATACCTCGGACTAATTACGAATATAATTAATTACTGTATTAAGCATACAGGCGTATGCTTAATAACTCGGATGTTTTAGAGCGTTTTTCTGGTTTAAATTCCTTAAAAAATACCTACTAAGTTTTTCCATGGAAATCTGTCGTTCATACAAATTTAAATACTTATGGCTTCTTTCGGATCGAACGGGTCCCATTTTTTACGACTTTAAGAGCTAATATCTCAAAAAAATATGTACCTATAGGTATTAGAAACCTTACATAATTTCAAAATACCTTTCCATTGATACCGCACACGCAGGGAAATAGATTGAACTCGTGGCCTCTACGTGTTGGATCTATATCCCCGCGCAAGGAAGATCTTTGGAGAAATTTGCTGTGTTGTACACCTGCTGCAACCCATTAACAGGCAAATCAATAGATATCCGTAAACCGGTCCTAGCTAGTCCTGGAAAAGACTAATGATGGAGGATGGATGGATCAGAGATGGAATGGGACTATAGAAAATAGTTATTACCTTTCAGATGCAAACATTCTTCAAACGGTCTATTTTTAAGCGACCGACCTACTACCATTGACTATTTTGGCGTAGCACTAATCAATACCTATTCAAGTTTGACGTCATACTAGATTGCCCAGATGATTAATTATTATTGTATTTTGCTATATTTAGATCCAAGTACCGACTGTACCGAGTAGGTAGTACAAGTATTTTAAGATTTTTAAGTCACTGTATCTGCTCGGTCGATCAGAATTATTCGATACCGTATATCTTATTCCTATTATGATAAGACATCCATCATCATCATCATTTCACTACTGATGCCACTTTACTCTTTCTTCATCTCTCCTCAAAAACAAGTTTGTATAACAAATAAATGGCCATTAGTCGCCATCAGGGTGTCCCATATCGCAAGATTTAAAATCAATAAAAAATACTTAGGTATTTCTTCATTAGATACATTTTTAGTTTATTGCTTAAATCATAAAGAATAGGGTTCTGTAATGTAAATCATACCGGGAAATTAATTCAAAAGCTTTGCTGTGACATCCAACTGTGTTGTTCAAAATCTCCATAAAGTTCGCTGAATTACATTGATGCCGCGTGGAATCTCCCCCCCCCCCCCCCCCGGGTGGATCGACAACTTGCTCAAATAGAACTTTGACTATAAATTATCTCATTAAAAGTAACCATTTATTAGCATAAACGATTCACGACCACCACCACCACCGAACGACCATTTATTAACTATCGTAATATTCGAATTTCACTGAAAAGACAGAAAAACGACGAAAAGGGGGTCATAACAAATTTTCATTTAGAAGGCCAGGGCTGTAGGCCTATATCCTATATCATAATTTTATAACTTAATCCTACTATGTGTGTTTCATGTTTCAGGATAGAAATAAACAAATATAAGTTTGGCATTACATTTACATCTTGTGCTAGTTTTGGGACATACAGGGTGCTCACAAATATCAGAGCTGGCTTATCAAGTGTCATGGCGTTAAAGTGTGTGTACAGATAATTTGAAGCACCATGGCCTCTCCGCTATACCTACGTTATGGCGACTACAGTTCCTCACTGATATTTCCTTTCGAATAAACCCTAGAGCAGAGATAATAAAGAGTTAGTAGGCAGTGATATCGTTGGAAATTAACCATTTCAGCATTTTGGCAAGTTTAAGTAAGATAAGGTGGAATAAGACAAAATGTGGTCCTTCTGGCACAGCGTCTGCTGGTGCTGGTTGCTTTTTGTCTTACCCCATTAAAAAACCGTTTCATCTTACCCCACCTTACCTTACGTATCTATATCGCTATAATAAATAATAAATAAATATCTTGGGCCACCTTACACAAATCGACCTAGTCCCACGGTAAGCTCAATTAAGGCTTGTGATGTACTTAAGTACCAGGCGACGATATATTATATAATAGATAGATACATTTATAGATACTCAAATACATAGACAGCCATGACCAAGGAACAAATATTTGTGATAAATAAATACACAAATAATGCCCTCGCCGGGATTCAAACCCGGAACCTCCAGCTTCGTAGGCAGGGTCACTACCAACTAGGCTACGGAGGCTGACAAAGCTATAAGTAATAGAATTAAGCGTATGTTAAGTTAATTAACTCCACGTATTGTTAAACAAAGGAGTCATTCAGTAAACTTCCTACCCCGACAAATGGTTTGTAAACCATATTGATTAGACACGGACCTTAATAACCATACTTCTATCATACATTTTGTATGAGATCGTTAGTGTTGATCGTGTTAATTATTTGTGAGCACGGCAACTTCTACAAGCGACAAATAATGACCGATGGGATGGTAACAAACGTCAAAGTCAATAATTACCCACCGGGTTTCAGTTTAATAGATTTGAAGCAATAATATAAATATTTTTTTTCTAACTAGTGCGGAAAAATAAACTTTGCGCACGCTTCGCATGCGGTAATTTCTCTTCTTAAGGCACTTGTTATGGAAAAAGTCGTTCGATACA